>OY731404.1:63410327-63616282 GCA_963425845.1 Sphenostylis stenocarpa
GATGCCCATTCCAAAAAGGTCCAAACCACAAACACAAAAAAAATCACTCTCCAGGAAGACGGCGCATGATCAGAATCAGTAAGCCGCCACTATTGCCAAAGGATCAGCTACCGCAAGAAGGGGCATCCAGAGGCACATAACCAGACGGGGGTTCATACTCGTCAGCCAAGGGATCAGCTACCGCGTCGAAGGAGCATCCCAAGGTTTCACATCGGCGCATGATCAGAATCAGTAAGCCGCCACCATTGCCAAAGGATCAGCTACCGCAAGATGGAGCATCCGGAGGCTTAACCACCAGATGGGGGTGCGTACTCATCAGGCCTTACAGAAGAGGGCTTACCAGACGGGGGTTCATACTCGTCAAATACCGGATGGGGGTGTGTACTCATCGGGCCTTACAGAAGGGGCTTACCGGGCGGGGTTCATACTCGTCAAACCGGATGAGGGTTCATTCTCATCAGCCGAAGGGGTCAGCCTACCGCGTCAAAGGAGCATCCCGGAGGCGCACAACACAACATCTCCCCGAAGATCATCGCGCAAAGACGGAGTATCTGAAGGGAAACCGGGCAAGAGGGTCAACTCCTTTACCCTCCAGTCGATCACCTCAGCACAAAAGGCCAGCAGTCGACTGATCAGGTAAAGGGGGGGCAGCTGTAGACCCCAAATCTTGCCCGGCCTCCAAATAAAGTCAGAAAGCTTCCTATTTGAAGACGGCCGAAGCCTAACAAGCCATTAGGAGAGACTATTAGGCCCCCGTACTAAGATAGGAGGGTTTTTTGGCCCGAAAAATAAAGTTTCTCGCCCTGAACGGACGAGACCGCCGTCTGGAAAGACCAGACCGCCGTCTCGTCTCAACGCCAGGACAAGACCGCCGTCTCGATTGTCCAGACGGCGGTCTCGTCACCTGCAAAGTCGAGACGGCGGTCTGGGTTTCCCAGACGGCGGTCTCGATTCCTGCAAAAGTCGAGACGACGGTCTGGGTTTCCCAGACGGAGGTCTCGATTCCTGCCCAGTCGAGACGGCGGTCTGGATTACCCAGACGGTGGTCTCGACCCTCTGCCATGAACGAGACGGCGGTCTGGACTTTCCAGACGGCGGTCTCGACCCTGTCAGAGGAAACGGCGGTCTCGACCTGTCAGGCGCGAAAAACTATAAATAGGGGTCCTCCCCCCCTCATTTCCACACAGAATCAACATAACTCTCCCTTCTCTCTAGACTTTCTCTCTCTAAGAATCCCTCCGAGGCATTTCCGGAGTTTCTGAGTGTCTCTAGGCATAAATTGAGCGTTCTAAATCTCCTTTAGAATCCCTCCGAGGCATTTTCGGAGTTTCTGAGAGTTGTAGAGTGAAGGGTTGCCAAAACGCACCCTCTCTTTTAAAATATAAAAGCTTGCTCTGGAGGTGCATATTCTCCCTCTCTATTTTTATTACTGCCATTTAAATTACGCAATAGAAGCTGGGGCCATGTAGTCATAAACTTAAATTCCGCATAATAAAAGGGTAAAAGCGCATTTTTTCAAGTTTAATTATTCAAGGTAGCCGGCCTATCATAGGGAACCCGAAAGGGGCGTCGTAAAGGAACTAACACTTCCTTTACACGTAACTAACTCCCTTACCCAACTCTGGTTCTAATGACCAAAGTTGGTTTTCAAAAACCAACGCTTTTTTAAAACCCCTTTTCCGATGTTTATGGTAAAAATATCGGTGGCGACTCCATAGAACCCAAATTAAATAAGTCCCTGGGTTAGCCCGGTTATCGGACAACCCAGGGATACTTTCGAAAACCTCGCCCCTAGGTTAGCCCGGTTATCGGACAACCTAAAGGCGTTGTAACCACCAATAAAAAACGCAAAAATCAAGAGGGTCGAAAAAACCATCGCGTCGCTCCGACCGCCTCCCTTTTGACAGCGACGACAATCACCAAAGAAAGAAAACTTCATCACTAGTGGACCCCCAAAAAGAAGAAAAAGCCTGCGTGTATAAAAGAAACTAAAAAGTAAAAAGGCGCACGCATTATAAAAAACCTGGATTTCAAAATCGCGATAAAAAAGAGATGAATCGCGAAAAAAGGCGAAATTAAAATCTTAACTTTTAGGTAAACAAATTACCCATTCCCCAATGAAATAAGAGCATTGCAGAACCAGCTCACACCAGTACCTAACAAAGAGTCGAAACTCCAAGGGGCAAACCAAAATTAGATCCCCGGGAAGGCAATCAATTCCCCGATGGATCACCAAAAAAGAGAAAGATCATCCCCAGTGAGCCTACCGCAAAGGAAAAACTTCAGATTCATCCTCAGAATGTCATTTGCCTACACATAGGCAAGACCTGGCAAGTAAGAGCCAACATCCCCATAG
Organism: Sphenostylis stenocarpa; assembly: GCA_963425845.1. Classification (NCBI taxonomy): domain Eukaryota; kingdom Viridiplantae; phylum Streptophyta; class Magnoliopsida; order Fabales; family Fabaceae; genus Sphenostylis; species Sphenostylis stenocarpa. The sequence goes on from OY731404.1 coordinate 63,412,684, forward strand.
GGGAATATCAGCCTAGTCAGAGGCAAAACAAATGCAGCCAAAAGTCTTCACTACCGATAGAGCATCTGCCTACTCAGAGGCATTACCAAAAACTCAATGGAGTACCTGCCTACCCAGAGGCACCATCAAAATCAGCAAATTTTCAATGGATATCCGCCTACTTAAGAGGCGTCCCCAAGATTAACAAATCCCTAGAGGATTCCTGCCTACCTAAGAGGCACTCATAAAACATCCCCGACAACCAGCAAAGTCGGATGACAAATACCAAGAGATCAAAACAAAGAATCCCCAGCAATCAACAAGCTGGATGACTGTCGGAAGAACCAAAAATTAAAGAATCCCTGGCACACCGGAAGACTTTACCAGAAAGGTCCAAAAGCATTTACCAAAACAGAAATCACTCCCCATGGAGTCGGCGCATGATCAGAATCAGTAAGCTGCCACCATAGCCAAAGGGTCAGCTACCGCATCAAAGGAGCATCCTAAGGTTTGTCACTCGGCGCATGAGCCACCCGAGCAGTAAGCCACCGCCACCACCAGTCCTACATAGTGGACTGTACCAGCCTAATAGGGGGTTCATACCTATCAACCTGCGCACGCGGTGTGCCTGATCTGCGCTCAAGCCGGATCAGTAAGTCGCAACTACCAGCCTGATGGGGGGTTCATACTCATCCAGTCCGACGCATAGCGGACTGCAACTACCAGCCTGATGAGGGGTTCATACTCATCCAGTCCTACGCATAGTGGGCTGTAACTACCAGCATGATGGGGGGTTTATACCCATCAACCAAAGGATTGGCTACCGTCAGAAGGAGCATCCTGAGGTTCTACCATGTGTTAACCAAAAGGATCGGCTACCGTCAGAAGGAGTATCCTGGAGGTGCACAACACAAGTTTTCCCCAGAAGATCAATCGCCGCAAGACGGAGCATCCGAAGGGTAACCGTACAAGAGGGTCAACTCCTTTACCTTCCAGTCGATCTTCTTGGAACGACAGGCCAACAGTCGACTGGTCAGGTAAAGGGAGGGCAGCTGTAGACCCCAAATCTTGCCCGGCCTAAAAAAAAGAGCAGAAGACCTCCTATTTGAAGATGGACAAAGCCTAAAAAGCCACTAGGAGAGACTATTAGGCCCCATATTAGTGTAGGAAGGCTTTTCTGTACAAAAAATAAAAAATAAATAATAAAATAAATAATAAAAAAATTATGGCGAGAAGGCCTTCCCAAATGGTGGGGGCGAGAAGGCCTTCCTGAATGGCAAGAAGGCCTTCCCAAATGGTGAGAAGGCCTTCCCAAATGACAAGGGCGAGAAGGCCTTCCCGAATGGTGAGAAGGCCTTCCCGAAATCCCAGATGGCCATCCCGACCTAGCACTTTTTCCTATAAATAAGAGTCTCATTCCACCCATTTTCACACAGACCATTCACTCCTACCACTCTCTAGGAAGCCTTTTGGCACTTTAGAGTGACTCTGAGTATTTTTCCAGAGTTCGAGTGAGCCTTTCGATTTTCGTTAAGGTAGAAATCGGTTAAGGATGTCCTCTTTTTTTGAGACATACGACCCTCGGTTGGGTGACACCTTTATTTTTTGATCGAGAGAGGAGTGTCTCTGTAGAGTGCGGGGACTGCCAAAAAGCACCCTCAAATTCAACATTTATAAAAGCTCGCTTCGGAGGTTCTCCATATCTTTTCTCTTTTATCGCTTTCTTTTACTATTTTCCTTGTATGCATTAGATATTAGGATCATGTAGATAACCATTTAAATTCTGTAATAAATAAATAGGGTAGAAGCATAATTTTATTGTCTTTATTTTAAGAATAGTCCATCATAGGGAACCCGAAAGGGGCGTTGTGGGGGTGCTAATACCTTCCCCACACGTAACTAACTCCCTTACCCGACTCTGGTTATAATGGCCAAAGTTGGTTTTTCGAAAACCATTGCCTTCTTTTTTCCTTTTTCGATGTTTCCGGTAAAAACATCGGTGGCGACTCCATAAGAACCCTTCAAAGTTAGTTCTTGGGTTAGTCCGGTTATCGGACAATCCAAGAACACTTTTTTGAAAACCTCGCCCCTAGGTTCAGCCCGGTTATCGGACAACCTAAAGGCATTGTAACCACACCCATAAAAATGCGAAAATTGGAAATTCGGAACCATCGCGTCGCTCCGACCGCCTCGTTTTGACGGCGGCAACATGTATTTTTTTTATGTTGTGTTTTTTTTTTCACAATATTGGCGAAACATGACTTTATTTATGGTGAGGTAAAGTCTTATTTTGTGCTTCTAATCGACCAGCTTGATTGTAATGGCAATGGTAAATTTTGATTACCTGGATGCGCTTTTTGTTCTTCTCTCTTTTTTTGTTTACTTTAGACAAGGTTATTGTGAGGTCTAGTCATGAAATAGCAAGAAGAGAAGCAGATAGTAAGAAATGTATTCTTTATTAATTAATAAGGGAATATGTGCCCTGAAATGCCCGGGGGTCGGGCTAGCCTGGGGGGATAATCTCTAACAATCATTGGGTTTACATCCCTTAAGCAAAGAAAAGGATCTCCTAATGACTAGGGTAGCTCTTGACGCTTGCATCCCTCTGCTTCAGAATATCTGTTTGAGTATGCGGAGGGGAGGCTTCCCTTTTCTTCCTTCTGCTTGGCCCTTAGTAGGGTCATATCCTAGGCCATACCTGAAAGGATTATCTTTGAATTCTGGGGGGTCTGTCATGCCTTGGGAATCTGCCCCCAGTCCTTGCCCAGGATGGTAACCAAGCTTCATCATCATGCGGGTTACCTTCGTGCTTTTGGGAAGTCTCTCTATAGTGGCAATTTTGAGCGCTTGAAAAGATGTTTCAAGAGCCTCCTCAGCCGCATCCACATAAGGTTGGGTTGACAGTCCACTAATCAGGATATCATCTTCTGCTTGGACCGTGACCAATTTGTCATCCACTATAAACTTGACTTTCTGGTGGAGCGTTGAAGGTACTGCCTTAGCGTCATGAATCCAAGGCCTGCCGAGGAGACAACTATATGCCAGAGTAATATCCATTACATGGAAATCGATGTTGAAGATAGTGGGTCCAACTTGAATTGGCAGGTTGACTTGCCCCACTACTTCTCGTTTGGATCCGTTGAAGGCTCGAACGATAGTGCTGCTTGGGTGCAGATAGGTTCCTTGAATAATTAGTTTATCGAGTGTGCACTTGGGCATCACGTTCAAGGATGACCCGTTATCCACAAGAACTTTGGAAATGAGGTATTCTTTGCACTTGATGGAGATGTGCAAGGGTTTATTGTGGTTTGACCGCTCGAGGGGGAGTTCTTCCTCTGTAAAAGTGAGGTGATCACTTGCCGTAATGTGACCAACAATCCTCTCAACCTTTTCTTGGGATATGGTGTGAGGTACATGCGCTTCGCTCAAGACCTTCATCAGGGCACTTCTATGTGGTTCCAAGCTCAACATTAGAGACAATAGAGTTATCTTTGCAGGTGTATGATTGAGCTAGTCAATAATGGAGTACTCGCTTTGCCTTATAAACTGGAGTAATTCCTCGGTCTCCTCCTTGGATTCTTTATTTTCCTTTTCTTCGATCTGTTTATTTTTTCCTTTATTTTTGGGGGCATCTTCTTGTAAGTCCTTGGGGGAGTAAATCCTTCCACTTCTAGTCATGCCCCCAATGCCGGCTATATTGGAGATATCCTCCTTTATTGGTGAAGATTCCCCGTATCTCCACGGTACAACTTTATTTGACTCGTAGGGGAAAGGACGTGGCATAAATAATCGCACGGGCGTCCTTGCTCCCTCTTCCTTATTGGCTTTGAGGACCAATGGTTGAGGCTTATTATCCTTTTGTGGCGGATCAACCGTTGGGGAAAGTTTGATTAAAAGTGGTTTTCTCTCCATTCTTCTGATTTAGAAGACGTGGCAGTTAATCCTTCCTTTTTATTATCTTGTTTATTAAAAGTGAAGGAGGGGAAATTAAATATGCAAATGAATGATATGTATGCAAGTAGACAATCGTTGAATAAAGAAAAAATTCATTTATCTGTAGAAGGTATACATTCCCTTATTCATATTACGAAGTAACTTTTGACAGAAGCGGAAAAGCCTAAAGAAACCCACAGGCGGGTCTTGATCTCTATGTAATTCCCTTTCGGCTTCCCGGACGTGACGAGCGAGTGTTTTGCTTTTCTTCTGGACCGCCTGGCTCATATCTTCACTGTATTTTTTAGCCTCTTTGATCTTCGCCTCTTGATGGACGACCAACGCTTGTAGCTCATCGAGCTTTGTAAGGGCTCAGTCTTTTTCTCGTAGTACTTGGCCATACTGTGCTAGCCCATCTCTTTCTTTGCAGCATAGCTCAGTGAGACTTTTGTTGAGTTTCTGATTGGCCTCTCGCTCTTGGCGTATTTCTGACTGAGTCCTTGTGAGGTCTTGTAACAAGTCCTTGATCGTCTGAGCCTATTTTGCTGATTTGGCCTCAAGGCGTGCTGATTGGGCGGTTATTTCTTGAAGTTGACTATCTGAGCTGGTTCTAGCAGCTTTGGATGCTCGGATAGCTTGCTCGTTAGAGTCAACACATTGATCCTTGAGGCGCTCTATTTCATGATCCTTTTTCTTGCATTGCCTCTGTAGACCGTCTATGGTGAGGATAGAGTATTGTTCTCTTTCTTCAAGGGCCCTCATCTGGGCTCCCATGATTTCTATCCTCCAGGTCAAGGCGTCGACTTGATTTTGCAACTCTTCACTATTTGCACATGTAGCGAGTGAGGTGGATGGTTGAGACATCCCTCTTTTGCGTCTCCATTCTTCATAGTCACTAGAGACAACTACTCGAGCTTTTCCTAGCTCTCTATCTCCCATAAAGACTGGTTTCTCCGATGCTCTTCTCACGGCTAGTGAGTTGGCGATGGTGCATGGGTCTCCGAAGAAACATAGTCCTCCGAGCTCCTCTCGGGATATTGTAGTTTGAGTCCTCATGAGTTGTCTCATAGCTACTCTAGGTGAATAGGCTATGCAACCCCTGAGTCCTATCAACGATATGCTCGGGTAATCTCCACATTTGATGAGGACTGGGCTGGGTTGGAACCAAGGGCAAACTAGGATAATTAGTCGGCGTCCCATTGTTCCAAATCGTCCTTCCACTCTGAGGTTAGGCGTCGGTGGAGAGCGATTTTGGAGAAGCTCCTCAAAGGGTCGGGGAACATCCCCATGTGACTAGAGGCGTAGAAATGTGTGATTCCCCACACAAAAAGTAGTGAAGAGCAACAACGGAGTGTTTTTCCTTGTTTCTGGCGGCAAAATTCCACCGAGAGCAAGGTGTCGGCAAGAAGTGTAGGCAAGGGACTCTTCGAGTTCAAGTCCCAGGCGAAGAAGGCGTCCATGACGGCTTGGTCCACTGTGTCGATGTGGAAGGGAAACAAGATTGTTCCAAATATAATCAAGGCCAGGGTTTTGTTAAAAACGACCCATTCTGCCCTTTCAGCCAAAGTGGACAGATGGTCTTCTAACATTGAGACTTTCCAACCTTGGATGTTCCCTTTTTCTATCAAGGTAGTCTGCCAGAATGGTAATCGGATGATGGTAGCGATTTGTGCTGCAGGAGTATACGCCCCATGGCGAATATGGACCCCGGCTGATTTGGGCCATCTTAGCATAATCTCGTACTCCTCCAAAGTGGGCACCATGTCGAATTGCGGAAATTCGAAGCAACGCAGACTGTAGTTCCAGAAATGAACTAGAACCCTAATAAAGATGGGATCGACACAAATATTCAGCAGGTCGAGGATCCGTCCATAGGATTTTTCAAAGTCAGAGCGGACCTCTGGTGGCATTATCGCACAAAGTCGTTCTAACTTCTCAGTATGGTACCGGGGAATGTCCACTTTCTTCAATTGTCTACCAGTCCCCTCCATTTTCTAAAACCAAAATGCATGTTTTATGAATATGATGCTTATTGTAGGTATGAATGTGAGTGTTTATTTTCCCTATTTATCATGTTTTATTTCTACATGATGTATGATGGTATTTGCGTTTTTTTTTTATAAATAAACTACCTGTATGAATGATTTATGAGTATAATGTTTATGAACAAGGTCCCATTTATTTCTTATTTGATTTGGTTTTTTATTTGATTTTTAGAGCCTTTTATCTCTTCTGTCGGACTGCGTGGCTACTTAGCTTACAAAGAACCTGAAACCAGGCAAGCTAAAAGGCAGACTGTCCGAGATAAAATGGCTTATGCGAAAGAATAATGTTTAGCGTCCCTTATCTCTTCTGTCGGACTGCGTGGCTACTTAGCTTACAAAGAACCTGAAACTAGGCTAGCTAAAAGGCAGACTGTCCGAGATAAGGGCGTTTATTGCAAAAAAAAATGTTTTTTGTGATTTTTCTGTTGTTTGGTTATGCTATGCAATCAAATGCAAGAAACAAATGCGCACACAATTCAATCATCCGCGAACAGGCGAGAAGTCGTTTTAATCAAGAGGTAGGGTTTTCCTGCAGAAAAGTGCATTGGTGAATGTAGGTTCTAACTGTTCTCACCAAGGCTAATGCCCCCAAGGTGCCCCCATTATAGGGTCCCCACTCTCCAGCCTTCCGACCATGCTTAGTACTAAGGCCATAGTCAGTCATTGTGCCAAAAGAGGAAGGTTATCACCTTGAGTGGTGGTTTCCGATCACACTAGTGGGCTTAAGGCCATCACTACAGCGAACCGTACTTGCATGATGTATGAATGTCCACTATCTTCAATTGTCTACCAGTCCCCTCCATTTTCTAAAACCAAAATGTATGTTTTATGAATATGATGCTTATTGTAGGTATGAATGTGAGTGTTTATTTTCCCTATTTATCATGTTTTATTTCTACATGATGTATGATGGTATTTGGGTTTTTTTTGTTAAATAAACTACCTGTATGAATGATTTATGAGTGTAATGTTTATGAACAAGGTCCCATTTATTTCTTATTTGATTTGGTTTTTTATTTGATTTTTAGAGCCTTTTATCTCTTCTGTCAGACTGCGTGGCTACTTAGCTTACAAAGAACCTGAAACCAGGCTAGCTAAAAGGCAGACTGTCCGAGATAAAATGGCTTATGCGAAAGAATAATGTTTAGTGTCCCTTATCTCTTCTGTCGGACTGCGGGCTACTTAGCTTACAAAGAACCTGAAACTAGGCTAGCTAAAAGGCAGACTGTCCGAGATAAGGGCGTTTATTGCAAAAAAATGTTTTTTGTGATTTTTCTGTTGTTTGGTTATGCTATGCAATCAAATGCAAGAAACAAATGCGCACACAATTCAATCATCCGCGAACAGGCGAGAAGTCGTTTTAATCAAGAGGTAGGGTTTTCCTGCAAAAAAGTGCATTGGCGAATGTAGGTTCTAACTGTTCTCACCAAGGCTAATGCCCCCAAGGTGCCCCCATTATAGGGTCCCCACTCTCCAGCCTTCCAACCATGCTTAGCACTAAGGCCATAGTCAGTCTTTGTGCCAAAAGAGGAAGGTTATCACCTTGAGTGGTGGTTTCCGATCACACTAGTGGGCTTAAGGCCATCACTATAGCAAACCGTACCTGCCACCCACTCCCTATGGATTTCTCACTTGCCCCCGGGTATAGGGGGAACTGTTGTGTGCAAAGGTTTGTGTACAGTTTTTATTTCAAACAATTGCATAAAAATAAACAAACAACAGTTATTAAAGCCAAGTATTTAAAGCATGTTATAATAGAAGGTAGGGTAAAAGCGAAATTTCTTAGTTTATTTATTAAGCTAGTCCATCACTAAATGGGATCAACTCTCAAGGCTTCCCCAGTGGAGTTGCCATCTGTCGCCGCCGTAAAAAAGAGGCGGTCGGAGCGACGCGATTGTTCTGACTTTCCTGTTTTCGCGTTTTTATGGGTGGTGTTACAATTCCTTTAGGTTGTTCGATAACCGGGCTGAACCTAAGGGCGATGTTTTCGAAAGGGTGTTCTTAGATCGTCTGATAATCGAGCTGATCTAAGAACGAGTTTGAAAGGGTTCTTATGGAGTCGCCACCAATGTTTTTACCGGAAACATCGAAAAAGGAGGAAAAAGGTGTTGGTTTTCAAAAACCAACTTTGGTCGTTAAAACCAAAGTTGGGTAAGGGAGTTAGTTACGTGTAAGGGAAGTATTAGTTCCCTTACGATGCCCCTTTCGGGTTCCCTATGATAGGCCAGTTATTTTATAGAAAAACTTTCGAAAAGACGCTTTTACCCTTTTATTTTGCGGAATTAAAATAACGACTACATGGCCCTAATGTCTATTATGCAATTTAATCATGAAAATAAAGACATTAAGAGAGAGGGAGAGAGTTAAGAAACCTCTGAAGCAAGCTTTTTGATTAATTCTCTTAAAGATAGGGTGCATTTTGGCAGCCCTTCGCTCTTACAATGCCGACAATCTCTCAAAAACGCTATAAAAAGCTCTCTAAGACTCTCAGAAACTCCGGAAATGCTTCGGAGGGACTCTAGGAAGAGAATTTGAAGAAATTGTAGAAGGGAAAGTGGAAGAACTGTGTGAAATGAGGGAGGGACCGCTCACTATTTATAGGGATTCGCGCCTGTCAGGTTGAGATGGTCGTCTCATCTGACAAGGTCGAGACGGTCGTCTCGCCATTTGGGATGGTCGTCTCGACTTGCAAAAGTAGCGAGACCACCGTCTCATTTAGCGAGACGGCGGTATCAACTTTTCCAGTGACGAGAAGGCCTTCTCGCCAAACGGGAGGGGGGTCTCGGCATTAGCAAGTGGCGAGACGGCAGTCTCGCCAAACGAGACGGCAGTCTCGACTTGCGTCAATGGCGAGACGGCGGTCCCAAAAAGCGAGACAGCGGTCTCGATCCTTGAAGGCGAAAGTCCTTATTTTTATACAGAAAATCCTTCCTATCTTAATATGGGGACTAATAGTCTCTCCTAGTGGCTTCTTAGGCTTCATCCATCTTCGAATAGGAGGTCCTCTGTTCTTATTTTGAGGCCAGGCAAGATTTGGGGTATAAAGTGACTTTTCTTTCTTTTGCGGGAGGAGCGTGCTTGTAGAGTGCGGGGACTACCAAAAAGTGTCCTCAAGTTTTGAAGAGTTAATATAAAGCTTGCTTCGGAGGTTCCTTCTCTATTCTCTCTCTTTTACTGCTTTCTTTATCGCTTTCTCTGTGTGCATTAGATAATAGGGTCATGTAGATATTAAAATTTTGCAAGTAGATAGAATAATAGGGTAAAAGCATAATTTCTTTAAGTGTTTATTTTCTAAGTTAGTCCATCATAGGGGACCTGAAAGGGGCGTTGTGGGGTGCTAACACCTTCCCCACACGTAACTAACTTCCTTACCCGACTCTGGTTGTAATGGTCAAAGTTGGTTTTTTTTATAAAAACCATTGCCTTCTTTTTTTTTTCCTTTTTCAGTGTTTAAGGTTAAAACACTGATGGCGACTCCTCAAACCTTTTCAAAAACCTTGCCTTTAGGTCCAGCCCCGTTATCGGACAACCTAAAGGCGTTGAACCACTTCTTTCAAAAAACACGAGTCATTTCAAAACCATCGCATCGCACCGACTGCCTCCTTTGACGGCAGCGATAGGGATCTAAACCAAGCAAGTCCAAAAGATGATTTTCCCCTACCACACATCGACACGTTGGTGGATCACGAACACACTCTATTCCTTCATGGAATGATATGCAGGGTATAATCATATCAAATTGGAAGTAGAAGATAGAGAAAAAACTTCCTTCATCACACCGTGGGGAATGTTCTGTTAAAGAGTCATGCCTTTCGGACTCAAGAATGCGGGGGCTACCTACCAAAGAGCCATGGTAACATTATTCCATGACACGATCCACAAAGAAATTGAAGTTTATGTGGATGGCATGGTTACCAAGACCAAGAACGAAATAGACCACATTCTCTATTTGAGAAAATTATTTGATCGACTTTGGAAGTATCAAATGAAGCTAAATCCAGCTAAGTGTACATTTGGAGTGCGGTCGGGTAAACTACTTGGGTTTATCATCAGCAAAAGAGGGATAGAGGTAGACCATGACAAAACTAAGGTAATTTTAGAAATGCCCCCTCCAAAAATTGAAAAGGAGATTAGAAGTTTTTTAGGCCAAATTAACTACATAGCCAGGTTCATCGCACAACTCACAGACAAATGTGCACCCATTTTCAAACTGTTACGCGAAAATCAACCAATAATGTGGAATGAGTGTAGACCCCAAATCTTGCCCGACCTCAAAATAAAGAGCAAAAGACCTCTAATTCAAAGATGGGCAAGGCCTAAAAGGTCCCTAGGATAGACTAATAGGCCCCATATTAGAGTAGGAAGGTTTTTTGTATAGAAAAAATAAGGAATTCTACCTGGAAGGCCGAGACCGCCGTCTCGCCATCGGCAAAGGGCGAGACCGTTGTCTCGTTTGGCGAGACGGCCTTCTTGCCACTGGCCAAGGTGAGACCGCCGTCTTGTTTGGCGAGACGGCCTTCTCGCAATTTATCAAGGGCGAGACGCCCGTCCCACTTGAAGAGACGGCCGTCTCAACCTTGCCAGGCGAGACGACCGTGTCGAACTGAAAGGCGCGAATCCCTATAAAAGGAGGATGCATTCCCCTCATTTTCACACAATTCTTCAACTTTTCATTTTGTAAGTCTTCTAAATTCTTCTCCTAGGATCCCTCCGGAGCATTTTTGGAGTTTCTTAGCATTCTTAGAGGGTATTCTTTAGCGTTGCGAGGAAGAGCGACCAACGCTGTAGAGTGAAGGATTGCTAAAAAGTATCCTACTTCAACGCTGTAGAAAGCGTGCTTCGAAGGTTTTCACACTTTCTCTCTTTCTTTTACCGCTTTTTATTTACATTTATACGTGCATTAGCTGTTAGGGCCATGTAGTCGATATCTTAAATTCCGCAAATAAATAAAGGGTAAAAGCGTCATTTTAAAGGTCTATTTATGAAATAAATGGCCTATCATAGGGGACCCGAAAGGGGCGTCGTAGGGAAGATAATACCTTCCCTATGCATAACTAACTCCCTTACCCAACTCTGGTTATAATGGCCAAAGTTGGTTTTTCAAAACCAACGCCTTCTTTTTCTCCTTTTCCAATGTTTCCGGATAAAACATTGGTGGTGACTCCAGAACCCATTTTCGAAAACCTCGCCTTTAGGTCCAACCCGGTTATCAGACAACCTAAAGGCGTTGTAACATCACTTTTAAAACGCAAGTCGAAGTCGAAATTCATCGCGTCGCTCTGACTGCCTCTTTTGACAGCAGCGACAAATGGCGACTTCACTTGGGAAGCATAGAGAGTTGATCCCATTTAGTGATGGGCCAGTTTAATAAATGAAGTTAAAAATTTTGCTTTTACCCTAGTTTGTTTTATAACATGTTTTATTTGTTTGACTTTAATAACTGTTGTTTGTTTATTTTACGCAATTGTTTGAAATACAAAATGTACACAAACCTTTGCATACAACAGTTCCCCCTATACCCGGAGGCAAGTGGGAAATCCATAGGGAGTGGGTGACAGATACGATTTGCCATAGTGAGGGCCATGAGCCCACCGGTATGATCGAAAACCACCACTCAAGGTGATAACCTTCTTCTTTTGGCACAAAGATTGACTACGGCCTTTGTGCCATGCATGGTCGGAAGGCTGGAGAGTGGGGACCCTATAATGGGGGCACCTTGGGGGCCCGACCTTGGTGAGGAAAAATAGAACTACCCTGAATATGCACTCTCCTGCAGGAAAACCCTACCTCGTAATTAAAATGTCATCCTACTTGTTCGCGGATGAGTGAAATTGTGTGTGCATTTGTTTGTTGCATTTGATTGCATAGCATAACCATACAACAGATAAAAAATAGAAAAACCAAAAAATATTTTCGCAATAAACACCTTTATCTCGGACAATCTGCCTTTTAGCTAGTCTGATTTCAGGTTCTTTGTAAGCTAAGTAGCCACGCAGTCTGACAGAAGAGATAAAAGGCTATAAAACAAAAAAAAACCAAGTCAAATAAAACCCAATAAAATAAAAATGGGATCTTGTTCACAAACATCAAACTCATGAAACATCCATATAGGTAGTTTATTTTCTTTTTGAAAAAAATACGAAAACCAAATACTATCATGCATTGTCGCCGCCATCAAAACGAGGCGGTCAGAGCGACGCGATGGTTTCGATTCTCCAATTTTCGCGTTTTTATTGGTGTGGTTACAACACCTTTAGGTTGTCCGATAACCGGGATGAACCTAGGGGCGAGGTTTTCGAAAAGACGCTCTTGGATTGTCCGATAACCGGGCTAACCCAAGAACTAATTTTGAAGGGTTCTTCTAGAGTCGCCACCGATGTTTTTACCGAAAACATCGGAAAAGGAGTAAAAAGGCGTTGGTTTTCGAAAAACCAACTTTGGTCATTAGAACCAGAGTTGGGTAAGGGAGTTAGTTACGTGTAAGGGAAGTGTTAGTTCCCTTACGACGCCCCTTCCGGGTTCCCTATGATAAGCCAACTATTTAGATATGTAAACCGGTGAAAATACGTTTTTACCCTTTATTTGCGGAATTTAAAGTTATGACTACATGACCCTAATATCTATTGCATAATTAAAATAAAACAGTAAAAGAGAGAGGGAGAATGTAAAAACCTCTGAGGCAAGCTTTATATTAATTTTCTGAAAACTAGGGTGCTTTTTGGCAGCCCTTCACTCTTTACAGCGCCGGAAAACTCTCAAAAACGCTATAAAAACTCTTAGAAACACTCAAAAAACTCCGGAAATGCTTCGGAGGGGTTCTAGGAAGAGAATTTTATGAAGTGACAAGAGAGACACTACTACAAATAAAGCTTTCAATGTCGGTTGTTGAACCGATGTTGTATCAGGCGACGTTCTAATAAACCGACGTTGAAAGTATGATTTTTAAATTAATAATTTTTATTTATTTACAACCCCTTTATCCCCCTTTATTTATCTAGAAGTCTCCCCTCTCTTTATATTATATTTTTATTAGGTCTCCCATCTCTTTATATTATATTTTTTAGAAGTTTATTAATTTTTTAAGAGAATTGTCATTGGCGGGATTCGAACTCAGTACCTTAGAGTTGGAGGTTGATATTCCAACCACTAAACTACTAGAATTTTCTGATAATAACTTACAAATAAATTATATTTATATACAAATAAATATATATCCATGTAAATATATAAATACAAATATATTTATATATTTTGATATATTTATATAGTTATATATTTATATGTTGGATGTGAGGGAACACTCGAAAGTGAAAGTGTGTGTCGAGTGGGTTTTCAAAATTTGATGCTAAATTTGTGAGCAAGTATCTTTATATGAATTTGTAATTTAATGACAGAATATAATCTTTATAATTTTATTTATATAATGATATAAAATAAATTTGGGAAACGTGTCATTCGCTCTCAAGCAAAAAATACCAATTTTCGCTCAAGCGAGGCTTGAGTGAGTGAATTTCCATGAGCTTTAACATATTTTCACTCAAGCAAGAGTCAATCTCACTTTCACCCTCGATCGAAAAATACCAATATAATTTATTTGTAAGTTATTATCAAAAAATTGTAGTAGTTTAGTGGTTGAGATATTAACTTTCAACTTTAAAATATTGGGTTCAAATCACTGTCAGTGACAATTCATTAACTTAAGTGAATTTTTGGCTGAAAAAAAAATAAAAATACTTTCCAGAAAATATATACAAATAAATATATATTTACATAGATATATATTTATTTGTATATAAATATAATTTATTTGAAAGTTATTATTAGAAAATTATAATAGTTTAGTGGTTAGAGTAATAGTTTTCAATTCTAAAATCCTGAGTTTGAATCCTGCCAGTGACAATTTTCAAATTTAAGTGAATTTTTGGGTGAAAAAAAATAAAATAAAAAAGACTTTCCACGTCGGTTCATATGAGAACCGACGTGGAAAGTACTTTCTACGTCGGTTGACTAAAAACCGACGTAGAATGTGTTTAATATTCAACTTTCAACGTCGAACCGACGTGAAAATTGTCAATAAGTGTAAGAAAAAAAAGACTTTCCACGTCGGTTCATATGAGAACCGACGTGGAAAGTACTTTCTACGTCGGTTGACTAAAAACCGACGTAGAATGTGTTTAATATTCAACTTTTAACGTCGGTTCATCTGGGAACCAACGTGAAAAGTACTTTCTACGTCGTCTCAGCTATAACCGACGTTAAATGACGACGTAGAAAGTATATTTTGTAGTAGTGAGAGAATGGAAGAACTGTGTGAAATGAGGGGAATGGCGCGACTATTTATAGGGATTCGTGCCTGTCAGGTCAAGACGGTCGTCTCGCCTTGCAAAAATGGCGAGATGGCGGTCTCGCCACTTTCGCGAGGCGAGACGGCGGTCCCGAATACGAGACGGCGGTCCCGAATACGAGACGGCGGTCTCGAACCTAAAAGGCGAAAATCCTTATTTACATGCAGAAAATCCCTCCTATTCTAATATGGGGCCTAATAGTCTCTCCTAATGGCTTCTTAGGTTTCATCCATCTTCAAAAAGGAGGTATTCTGGTATTTATTATCAGGTCGGGCAAGATTTGGGGTCTACAGCTGCCCCCCCTTTACCCAACTAGTCGACTGCTGGCCTGTTGTGCCAAGGAGATCGACAAGAGGGTAAAGGGGTTGACCCTCTTGCCTGGTTGTCCTTCAGATGTTCCGTCTTTGTGGTGGTTGATCTTCCAGGAAAAAGTGTGCTTCCAGGATGCTTCTTCTGGTGGTAGCTGATCCTTTCGGCTGATGAGTACGAACCCCCATCTGGTTTGACGAGTATGAACCCTCGCCCGGTAAGCCCCCTTTTGTAAGGCCTGATGAGTATACACCCCCATCTGGTGTTTGACGAGTATGAACCCCCGTCCGGTAAGCCCCCTTTTGTAAGGCTTGATGAGTATACACCCCCATCTGGTGTTACGCCTCCGGATGTTCCTTCTTGCGGTAGCTGATCCTTTAGCTGTGGTGGCGGCTTACTCCTCTCGCTCATGCGCATAATGTTGAGATGTGTTCTCTCGTCTTCGTCTTTTCTGAGATCTGGTCGTCCGATCTGTGTTGGGGATTTTGTAGTGTTCATCCAGCCTTGTTGATTACTGGGGATTCATTGTTTTTGATCTTTTGATGGTGATCACCCAACTCTTGCTGGTTGGTCGGGTAGTCTTTGTTTGTTGTTCGACTCTTGCTTGGTTGTCGAAGAAACCTTTGGTTAATGTAATTTTTGTGAAGTCTTATCGGGATACTTCTGCGTGCTTCATATTTTTGGATGCAAGCATAAAGCTGAATGCTTTTTGATTTTTATTTGTTTGGAATATGTTTGTTTGTTTTGATTTTGACAAAGTCATTTTTGTGCAACTATTTGTGTATAGATGTTCTTAATGCAATCTATTTTAGTTGGGGGCATCTAGAAAGTGACTGGTGCTTTCTTTTCCGTTCTCCCGTGATTTTTCTTTTGAAATTTTGTTTTGGCCCTATCTTTTGCCTAGACCGCCCTTTGCGGGTTTTCGATCTAGCAAGCTTTCTTTTTTTTTTTTGCCTAGGACGTCTTAGCAGGCCTTTTCTTTTTTATGAAGGCCTTAACTTTTACCTAGACCGCCCTTTGCGGGTTTTCGATCTAGCAGGCAACCCTATTTTTGCCTGAGATTGTCCTAGCAGGCGCTGTTTATTTTGATCTTTGATTTCATTTTCTTTCTTATGCTTTCCTGTATTGCTTGTTTTATGCATACTTATGTTTCGTTAATACAGAGGCATTCTTGCAAGTAGGTAAAGAAGACAATTTTTATTGATATAAACGAATGATTTATTTTTACAGGAGGATTTACAAAGGAATTTGTAAGCAGGGCTGGCCAAGGTTGGCTAAATTGTATAGGATATAACAACCATGCCCATGATTTCTGTTTCTCTGCTTTTCCTGGTCGCTTCAATTGAGATGCTTGAGCTCGGAGTGAAGATCATGCGAAGTCTGCTTGCTTTTGTGAAGATATTACCTTAGTCGCCTTTGCGGTTTTTCGGCTAAGGTAATCATTGCTTTTTTCTCTTCCCCTTTTTTGTTTTTTTTGTTTTTTTTTAAACCTCTAATTTTTTGCCTAGGACGTGTCCTAGCAAGGAATGTAGACCCTATCTTTTGCTCAGGACGCTCTTTGCGAGTTTTCATCCTGACGGGTCATGAGCAATGTCTTCAGGCGTAGTATTTCTTTACTGCATCTGAGTTGACAGGATGTCGAAACTCTTCTCCGTCCATGCTGCTGAGGATGAGGGCTCCTCCTGAGAAGGCTCGCTTGACCATAAAGGGTCCTTCGTAATTTGTTGTCCATTTCCCAATTTTGTCTTTCTGGGTTGGTAGCAGTTTCTTTATCACTAGATCCCCTTCTTGGAAGGTGTGGGGATTGACCTTCTTGTCATAGGCTTTCTTGATCTTCTTTTGGTAAACTTGCCCCCGACATATGGCGTCTAGCTGTTTTTCTTCGATTAGGTTCAATTGATCGTACCGACTTTGGACCCATTCGGCTTCTGTTAGTTTTGCTTCCATAACAACTCGCAAGGAGGGTATTTCGACCTCTACTGGTAGTACGACCTCCATTCCGTATACGAGGGAAAATGGAGTAGCCCCTGTGGAGGTTCGTACTGACGTTCGGTAGCCGTGTAAGGCGAAGGGAAACATCTCATGCCAATCTTTGTAGGTTACTACCATCTTCTGGATGCATCATGTAGAAATAAAACATGATAATGTTTAGGAAAAATAAACACTTGCATGGATGCCTACATTAAGCATCATATTCATAGCATGCATTTTGGTTTCTAGAAAAATGGAGGGGCCCAGTAGACAGTTGAAGAAAGTGGATATTCCCCGATACCATGCCAAGAAGTTAGAACAGATTTGCGCATTGATGCCATCAGAAGTCTGCTCTAACTTTGAAAAATCCTATGGACAGATTCTTGACCTGCTGAAGATCTGTGTCGATCCTATTTTCATCAGGATTCTAGTTCATTTTTGGAACTCTAGTCTGCACTGCTTCGAATTCTCGCAGTTCGATATGGTGCCCACTTTGGAGGAGTATGAGATTATGTTAAAATGACCCAAGTCAGCCGGGGTCCATATTCACCATAAGTCATATACTCCTGCAGCACAGGTCGCTGCCATCATTCGATTGTCATCTCGGCAAACTACCCTGATAGCAAAAGGGAATGTCCAAGGTTGGAAAGTCTCAATGTTAGAAGACTATCTGTCCTCGTTGGCTGAAAGGGCAGAATGGTCTGCTTTTAACAAAACCCCGGTGTTAATCATATTTGGGATGATACTGTTTCTCTTCCACCTCGACACAGTGGATCAAGCCATTATGGACGCCTTCTTCGCCTGGGACGTGAATTCGAAGAGTCCCTTGCCTTGCACTTCTTGCCAACACCTTGCTTTCGATGGAATTTTGTCACCAGAAGCAAGGAAGAACACTCAGATGCTGCTCTTCACTGCTATTTGTGTGGGGTATCACACATTTCTATGCCTCTAGTCACATGGGGATGTTCCCCGACCCTTTGAGAAGCTTCTCCAAAATCCCTCTCCACCGACGCTTGACCATGGAGTGGAAGGTCGAGTTGGAACAATGGGACGCTAAGCATTTATCTTGGGCATGTCCTTGGTTCTGACCCGACCCAATCCTCATCAGATGTGGGGATTATCCGAGCATACTATTGATAGGACTTAGGGGTTGCATAGCCTACTCTCCAAAAGTGGCTATGAGACAACTCATAAGGACCCAAACCGCGATATCATGGGAAGAGCTTGGAGGATTGTGTTTCTTCGGAGACCCATGCGCTGTTGCTAATTCACTTGTTGTACAAAGAGCATGGGAGAAACAAGTATTCATGGGAGATAGAGAGCTAGGAAAAGCTCGAGTAGCTGTCTCCAATGACTATGAGGAGTGGAGAAGAAATAGAGGGATGTCACAACCATCCGCCCCACCTGTCGCGCCTTCAAACAGTGGAGAGCTTCAAACCAAAGTCGATGCCTTGACCCGGAGGATAGAAATCATGGGAGCCCAGATGAGGGCGCTTGAGGAAAGAGAGCAAGAATTTATCCTCACCATCGACGATCTACAGAGGCAATGCAAGAAGAAGGATCACGAAATAAAGTGCCTCAAGGATCAGTGTGCTGATTCTAGTGAGCAAGTTATCCGAGCATCAAAAACTACCAGAATCAGCTCGGATAACCAACTTCAAGAAATGACCGCCAAATCAGCACGCCTTGAGGCCGAATGTGCAAAACAGGCTCAGACGATCAAGGAGTTGCTACAAGACCTCGCAAGGACTCGTTCTGAAATACAACAAGAGCGGGAGGCTACCCAGAGGCTTAACAGAAACCTTGCTGAGCTGCGCTACAAAGAGAGAGATGGATTAGCTCAGTATGGTTAGGTACTACGAGAAAGAGATCGAGCCCTTGTGAAACTCGATGAGTTACAAGCCTTGGTCGTCCATCAAGAGGCGAGGATCAAGGAGGCTCAAAAGTACAGCGAAGATATGAGCCAGGCAGTCCAAAAACAGATCGAAGCACTCGCTCGTCATGTCCGGGAAGCCGAAAGAGAATTACATAGAGATCAAGACCCGCCTGTGGGTTTCTTTAGGCTTTTCCATTTCTATCAAAAAGTGCTTCGTAGCATGGAGTAGGGGAATGTACACTTTCTACAAATAAATGAAATTTATTTATTCAACAATTGTCTACTTGCATGTATTTCATTCATTTACATATTTGATTTCCCCTCCTTCACTTTTAATAAATAAGATAATAAAAAGGAAGTATTAACTGATATGTCTTCCAATCAGAAGGATGGAGAGAAAGCCGCTCATAATCAAGCTCTCCCCAACGGTCGATTCACCACAAGAGGATAATAAGCCTCGGTCATTGGTTCTCAAGGTCAATAAAGAAGAGGGGGCAAGGACTCCTGTGCAATTATTTGTGCCTCGTCCTTTCCCCTATGAATCAAATAAATTTGTACCGTGGAGATATGGGGAATCTTCACCAATAAAGGAGGACATCTCCAAAATAGCCGACATTGAGGGCATGACCAGAAGCGGAAGGATATACTCCTCCAAGGAGTTACAAGAAGATGCCCCCAAGAATAAGGGAAAAAATAAACAGACCGAAGAAAGAGAAAATAAAGAATCCAAGGAGGAGACCGATGAATTACTCCAGTTCATAAAGCAAAGCGAATATTCCATTATCGACCAGCTCAATCATACACCTACAAAAACAACTTTGTTATCTCTAATGATGAGCTCAGAACCGCATAGAAACGCCCTAATGAAGGTTTTGAGCGAAGCGCACATCGCTCATACTATATCCCAGGAAAAAGTTGAGAGGATCGTCGATCACATTACGGCTAGCGATCACCTCACCTTCACAGATGAAGAGCTCCCCCTAGAGGGACCAGGCCACAACAAGCCCTTGCATATTTCTATCAAATGCAAGGAGTATCTCATCGCTAAAGTTCTTGTAGATAACAAGTCATCCTTGAACATGATGCCCAAGTAGCACTATCGTTTGAGCCTTCGACGGATCCAAAGAAGAAGTGGTGGGGGAAATTAACCTGCCAATCCAAGTCGGACCCACTATCTTCAACGTCGATTTTCACATAATGGACATTACTCCTCCGTATAGTTGTCTCCTTGGCAGACCTTGGATTCATGACGCTAAGGCAGTACCTTCAACGCTCCACTAGAAAGTCAAGTTTATAATGGATGAAAAACTGGTCACGGTCCAAGCAGAAAATGATATCTTGATCAGTGGACCATCTACCCAACCTTATGTGGATGCAGCTGAAGAGACCCTTGAAACATCTTTTCAAGCGCTTAAAATTGTCAATGTAGAGAGACTTCCCAATAATACGAAGGTAGCCTACATGATGATGAAGCATGGTTACCATCCTGGCCAAGGACTGGGGGCAAACTCCCAAGGGATAAGGGAACCCCCAGAATTCAAAGATAACCCTTTAAAGTATGGCCTAGGATATGACCCTACAAAGAGCCTGTCGCCGCCATCCGTTCCGAAGTCTAGGGACATCTCGAACGTTTATGCGAGAGGTCGCGAAAAGATGGTTTAGACTCGCGTTTTATGTTAAAATTATGTTCATTGCTTCCTAGGTGCTCAACAACTGAACTAACCTCTAATAAAAGCAAGGTTTTCGAAAAGGAGTTCTTATGGAGTCGCCACCAATGTTTTGACCATAAACATTGGAAAAAGATAAAAAGGCGTTGATTTTAATAAAAACCAAACTTGGCCATTATAACCAGAGTTAGGTAAGGGAGTTAGTTACGTGTGGGGAAGGTGTTAGCACCCCACAACGCCCCTTTCGGGTTCCCTATGACGGATTAATTCATTTAAGTGAAGATTATGATAAATTATGCGATTACCCTATTTTATTGCATAATATTAAAAAATGGCTATCTACATGACTTTATTTCATATTGCATACATAAAGCAATAAATAAAGTAGTAAAAGAGAAGAGAAATGAAAAGAACATCCATAGCAAGTTTTGTATTGCGAATCTCTAATAGTAAGGATGTGTTTTGGCAATCCCCCGCTCTACAAAGACTCTCCTCTCCGAATACAAGATCGACTCGACTAAATTTTTACAGAAGAATCGAATGCTGGAATATAATTCCTTAACTGATTGTTACCTTATCAAGGCAATCAGAGAGTTCATTCGAAGTAGGAAGAGAAGACAAGTACTAGGAGTTGTCTGGGGTGTGAAAAAGTGGCAAATGAGCCTCCTATTTATAGTTTTTGCAGCCTGGAAGCTTGGGACGACCGTCCGGGGCTTGGAAATCAATGATGAGCGTCTGGAGAGGTTGGGACGGCCGTCTGGGATTTGGGACGGCCATCCCATTCAAATTTGGGACCTGAGACGCGCGTCTCAACTTTGGGACGGGCGTCCCACTTGGCAGGGGTAGCTTGGGACGGCCGTCTCACATTTGGGACGCCCGTCTCAACTTGTTTTGGCCAGTTTTCGTGTTTTGGGACCCCCGGGAAGCTTTCCTTTCTTTATTCGGACGTCGATTGATGCCGATAGATGCCCGTTGAAGCTTTATCTTCATATAGGAAGTCTTCTTGACCTTTATTGATATGTCGGCGCACTTTATCTTGTTATAGGAAGTCTCCTTAGCCTTTATTGAGAGGCCAGGAAAAATTAGGGGTCTACAGCTGCCCCCCCTTCACCTGCCTAGCTAATTTGTTGGCTTAATATGCCGACAAAATTAGTTGGTAGAGGAAGGATTTAACCCTTTTGCCCGGTTATCCTTCAGATGCTCCTTTGCTGATCCTCCGGATGATAAATATTTTTGATAGGTACCAACCCCTATCTGGTTTGAGCCTTACTTTATAAGGCTCTGGTGAGTACTTACCCTCACCAGGTATGAGTCTGTATTTCACTAGACTCTTGTGAGTACTTACTTCCGAGGTGCTCAATACTTGAACTATCCTCTAACAGAAGCAAGGTATTTGCAACCCGTTTTTTTTGTGTAATGCTCTGGTGAGTATTTTACTCTACCTGATGCATTTTACTAAGTTTTGATGAGTACCTACCCTCATTCGGTACAAACCTTCTTTTATAAGGCTCTGGTGGGTACCTACCCCCACCTGGTACGAATCTGCATTTTTGCTAGATTCTGATGAGTACCTACCCTCATCCGGTATAAACCTTACTTCATAAAGCTTTGGTTAGTACGAACCCTATTCTATAGGGCTCTGGTGAGTACCTTCCCTCACCCGGTACAAACCCTATTCTATAAGGCTCTTGTGGGTACCTACCCCCACCTGGTACGAACCCTATTTTATAAGGCTCTTGTGGGTACCTACCCCCACCCGGTACGAACCCTATTCTATAAGGCTCTTGTGGGTACCTACCCCCACCCGGTACGAACCCTATTCTATAAGGCTCTTGTGGGTACCTACCCCCACCCGGTACGAACCCTATTCTGTAAGGCTCTTGTGGGTACCTACCCCCACCCGGTACGGACCCTATTCTATAAGGCTCTTGTGGGTACGTACCCCCACCCGGTACGAACCCTATTCTATAAGGCTCTTGTGGGTACCTACCCCCACCTGGTATGAACCCTATTCTATAAGGCTCTTGTGGGTACCTACCCCCACCTGGTACGAACCCTATTCTATAAGGCTCTTGTGGGTACCTACCCCCACCCGGTACAAACCCTATTCTATAAGGCTCTTGTGGGTACCTACCCCCACCCGGTACGAACCCTATTCTATAAGGCTCTGGTGAGTACCTACCCTCACCCAGTACGAACCCTATTCTATAAGGCTCTTGGGATGCTCTTTTTCAGCATTCAGTCTTTTGATTGATGAATACAAAACTCTCATCCGGTTTTTTGGAGATTTGTTGGCGGCTTATTGTCTTTGATCATGTGCCTATTCCATGAGGAATGATTTTTTCTTTTTGAATTTTCTTTTTTAGTCATCCGGTTTTACCGGGGATTTTTGTTTTGACTTTTCTCTTTAGCCATCCGGTCTTTGCTGGGGATTCTTCGTGTTTCGGCTTTTCCTTTTAGCCATCCGGTCTTGCCGAGGATTCTTCGCTTTTTGGCTTTTCCTTTTAGCCGTCTGGTCTTGCCAGAGTTTCTTCGTTTTTGGCTTTTAGCCATCCGGTCTTGCTGGGGATTCTTTGTTTTTGGCTTTTAGCCATCCGGTCTTGCCAGGGATTCTTGTTGGTTGCCTCTTATTTTAAGCAGGAATCTCCTGGGGATTTTTTTTTTATTTCTTGATCGTGCCTCTTGTTTTTTAGGCATGTGCTTCAGCAGTAGTGAAGTCTTTATTGTTTTTCGCCTCTGAATAGGCTGATGTTCTGCTTGAGGATGTTTGCTCTTGATAATACCTCTGAGTAGGCAGATGCTTTATTGGAAGCTTTGTGCTTTGGACTTGTATTACCTCTTATATAGGTTGATTTCCCGTTTCTTGGGGATATCGATTTTTGCTTGCCTTAGGCAGAGGCTTTCTTGGGAGTGAAGACTTTGCATTTCATTGGGGATATCCATATTGGGTGTTCCAGGTGATTAACTCCCTGAGGATATGAATTTGTAGTTTTCCTTTGCTGGCAGGCTTGCTGGGGATATTTTTTCTTTTTGGTGATCCACCAGGAATTTGATCATTTTCTGGAGATCTATTTTGAATTGCCCCCCTAGGGAGGAATGGAGTTTTTGACTCCTTATTGGATGTTGTTGTTTTGAGTTGGCTTTGCCTATGCTCTTATTCCTGCTGGGAATGAGTTTTTACTTTTTTCTCGCGATTTATATCTCTTTTTCATGATTTGGCTTTTACATATGTGCACCTTTTATGCACATTGGCTTTTTCTTTTGTTGGATGAAAAGATTTCTTTTTTTTTTTTTTTTTGGCGATCCCTAGGGAATTTTTTTTCTTGACTTCTTGGGGATCCAATCTAGATGATGGAGTCTTGGCTCCTGGTCTTGTGAAGCTCCTATTTGAGCTGGGATGAAGAGATTTTCTTCATTTTCTCTTTTTGTAGACCTTTCTGCTATGCTCTACTTGGAGATTTTCATTCAGCCTTTTTTTTCGTTGTGGCCTCTATTGGGTAATGAAAAGTTTTTCTTTTCTTTCTGTTGCCCCCTGGTGATATGGAGGATTTGTCTCCGTATTTTCTTTGATGGACTCTTGTGTAGTCCTTATTCTCTTTTGGGGAATGAAGTGGAGACTCTTGCATGAGTGTGCTTGATGACTCATGTGGTGGTGCCGCTGAGTCATGAGGTAGTCTTTTTGTTTTGCCTCTGGAGTAGGCAAGGATCCTCTTGGGGATGATCAAGCCTTTCCGTTGGCTTTTCTCTGGTGTACCCTCGTTTATTGGGATAGAAGGTTAGAGCTAGTTTCCTTGAAGCTCCCTATTCTGCTGAAATGGTTTTGATTTCACTTTTTTCTTTCTTGAGGTTTATTTGGAGACTGGATTCTGGCGCCTCCTGTTTTCAATCACAAGCATGGAGACTATCCTCCTTATATGCATGTTTTTTATTCTTATTTGAAGAAAATTATTTTTTTCTTGATTTTGACAAAGTCATATTATGCAACTACTTTGTGTGTGGATGTCCTAAATGCAATCTATTGTTTATTTATTCTTTATGCATTTAGAAAGTAACTGGCCTTCTCCCGTTGGCTTCTTATGAATACGCCGATGGGCTCCTTTTTTATGATGATGGGCTCCTCCTTCATGATGATGGGCTCCTCTTTTATTCATCTTTTGGTTTTAGCCCTATCTTTTGCCTAGACCGCCCTTTACGGGTTTTCGATCTAGCGGGCTGCCTTAATTTTTGCCTAGAATATCTTAGGGGGCTTTTGCCTTATCTTTTGCCTAGATCGTTCTTTTGAGGTTTCCGATCTAGCAGGCCACCCTGATTTTTACCTAAGAATATCCTAGCAGGCATTTATTATTTTCTTATTTTTTATGCTTCCCTTTTTTAGATGCATGTTTGATCTTTGATTAAAGGTCTTTGTGCATATTTTATGATTTATCAATAAAGAGGCATTTCCATAATATTTGGTCAAGAGAAAGGAAATGAACAGGAATTTTATTGATAAATGAGCAAAAGTTTTATTTCTTTTATAGAAGGATTTCAAAAGGTATTTAGAAGAATGGGTGGTCAGGGTTGGCTATACTGTATAGGCTTAAACAGTCATGTCCATGATATCTGCCCCCTGGTTCTCCTAATTGCTTCAGTTGAGATGCCTGAGCTCAGAGTGAAGACTATGCAGACTGCTTGCTTCTGGAAGAATGTTACCTTAGCCGCCTTTCGGTTTTCGACCGAGGTAACCATTGCTCTTAGTTAGTTTTTTTTTCTTCTCTTTTTTTTTTACCTCTACTTTTTGCCTAGAACGTATCCTAGCGAGGGATATAGACCCTATCTTTTGCCCAGGGGTGCCCTTTGCGGGTTTTCATTCCTGACGGGTCATGAGCAATGTCTTCAAGCATAATACTTCTTCACCGCATCAGAATTGATCGGGTGTCGAAGTTCCTCTCTATCCATATTAGTGAGGATAAGTGCCCCTCCTGAGAAAGCTCGTTTGACCACAAAGGGTCCTTCGTAATTTGCTGCCCATTTTCCAATTTTATCCTTCTGGGCTGGAAGCAATTTCTTTATCACTAGATCCCCTTCTTGATAAGTATGAGGGTGGACCTTTTTATCATAAGCCTTTTTTATCTTCTTTTGATAGGCTTGTCCATGACATATAGTGTTAAGCCGCTTTTCATCGATAAGGTTTAATTGATCGTATCGACTTTGAACCCATTCGGCTTCTGTTAATTTTGCTTCCATTATAATTTGTAGGGAAGGTATTTCAACCTCTATTGGCAATACAACCTCCATTCCATATACAAGGGAGAATGGAGTAGCTCCTGTTGAGGTTCGTACAGACGTTCGATAACCATGAAGAGCAAAAGGAAACATTTCATGCCAATCCCTATAGGTTTTAACCATCTTTTGAACAATCTTCTTGATGTTTTTATTGGCTGCTTCTACTGCGCCATTCATTTTGGGCCAGTAGGGAGAGGAATTATGGTGTTGAATTTTGAAATCTTGACATAATTCCTCCATCATCTTGTTATTCAAGTTGGTTCCATTATCAGTAATAAGACGATGTGGGATGCCATATCGACTTATGATATTTTTCTTAACAAAGGCGACCACTACTTTTTTAGTCACATGTGCATAAGATGCAGCTTCTACCCACTTGGTGAAGTAGTCGATAGCCACCAGAATGAATCGATGGCCATTGGATGCCTTAGGCTCAATAGGTCCGATAACATCCATGCCCCACATAGCAAATGGCCAAGGGATAGCCATAACATTGAGAGGTACCGGTGGAACATGTACATTGTCCTCATGTACCTGACACTTGTGACATTTTTTGGCATACTGATGACAGTCCTTTTCCATTGTGGACCAAAAGTATCCTGCCCTGAGGATTTTCCTAGCCATGATATGCCCTGGTGCATGAGTCCCGAAGGTTCCTTCATGTATTTCTTTAATCAATTTCTGCGATTCTTCGAGATTGACGCATCTTAACAAAGTGGAATCAAAATTCTTTTTATAAAGGGTTTCTCCTATCAACATAAACCCTATAGTCCTTTTCCGAATTATCCTTTTGTCATCGTCACTGATTTCCTCGGGGTATTCACCCTTTGTCAAGTATCGTTTTATGTCATGATACCAAGGGGTTTTATCTTTTTCACTGTCCGCCGTCATACAAAAGTCTTGTTTATTGTGCCTTTTGACTTGGATGATGGGCATCTCATGTTCTTGTCCTAATGCGAACATGGATGATAATGTTGCCAGTGCATCTGCAATCTGGTTATCCTCCCAAGGGATGTATTCGAAACTGATGTTTTCCATTTTTGAAGTCATATTATGGATGTGCTCCAGATAAGGGATTAATTTGGAATTTCTAGTTTCCCATTCACCTTTGAGCTGGTAAATAACAAGGGATGAGTCATCAAATACTTTAAGTCTAGTCACCCCATGATCCAGAGCTGCTTGAATACCTAGAGCACAGGCTTCATATTCCGCCATATTGTTTGTGCAATCAAAGTTTAATCTGGCTGTTACTAGGATATACTTCTTTTCAGGAGATATTAAAATAGCTCCGATCCCATGTCCCAATAAGTTTGAAGCTCCATCGAAAAACATGATCCACTTATTATCTTCACGTTCTTCATGTTGGATATGCATTATGTGCTCATCTGGAAAATCATCTTGGAGGGATTGATATTCGTCAGTTGGCCCATGTGCCAGATATTTTGCTAAAGGATTGCCTTTGATAGCTTTCTGAGTGACATGAACAATGTCGAATTCTGAGAGGAGTACCTGTCACCTGGCTATCCTTCCGGTCAAGACGGGTTTTTCAAACAGGTATTTGATTGGGTCCATTTTGGAAATCAACCAAGTTGTGTGTCTGACCATATACTGTCGAAGGCGTTGAGTTGCCCACACCAATGCGCAACATGTTTTTTCGAGTGGTGTATAACGGGTCTCATAGTTTAGAAATTTTTTACTGAGGTAATATATGGCTTGTTCTTTTTTACCCGTATCATCTTGTTGACCGAGCACACATCCCATGGATTCGTCGAGTACTGAAAGGTAAAGAATCAAGGGCTTTCCTTCCACAGGTGGTACTAATACTGGGGGATTGGTTAGGCACGTTTTGATTTTTTCGAAAGCTTGTTGACATTCATCATTCCAAACTTTCAGTTGGTTTTTACACAATAACTTGAATATGGGTGTACACTTGTCTGTTAATTGCGCAATGAACCGTGCAATGTAGTTTATTCGGCCCAAGAACCCTATGACTTCTTTTTCTGTTCTTGGTGGGGGCATTTCTACGGTTGCCTTTGTTTTATCGGGGTCTACCTCAATTCCTTTTTTACTGACAATAAACCCAAGGAGTTTTCCTGATCGTACTCCGAATGTGCATTTAGCCGGATTAAGTTTGATCTGGTATTTCCGAAGTCGATTGAATAATTTTTTTAAGTATTGGAGGTGACCCATCTCGTTTTTGGACTTGCCGATCATATCATCCACATATACTTCGATTTCTTTGTGGATCATATCATGAAATAATGTAACCATAGCCCTTTGATAAGTAGCCCCTGCATTCTTGAGTCCAAAAGGCATTACTCTATAACAGAATGTTCCCCATGGCATAATGAAGGAAGTTTTTTCTCTATCTTCAACAGCCAATTTAATTTGGTTATACCCTGCATATCCATCCATGAAAGAATAGAGAGTATTTGTAGCGGTATGATCTACCAGCATATCAATATGTGGTAAGGGAAAATCATCTTTTGGACTTGCACAATTTAAGTCCCTGTAATCTATGCATACTCTGATTTTTCCATTTTTCTTCATAACCAACACGATGTTTACCAACCATTCAGGGTATTTTGACACGATTAGAAAATTGGCATCCAACTGTTTTTCTACTTCTTCCTTAATTTTCAAGGACCATTCTGGCTTTACTCTTCTGAGCTTCTGCTTAACAGGTCGAAATCCCTCTTTTAGTGGTAATCTATGCTCCACTATACTTTTATCAATTCCGGGCATATCATGGTAGGACCATGCGAATACGTCCACATATTCTCTTAATAATTGTATCAGTCTTTCCCTGACATCATCATCAATTTGGGTACCAATATTTACTTCTTTCTTATTATCTTCTGGTCCCAAATTGATGGCCTCAGTTTTCTCCTGATGGGGCTGTATTGATTGAGCTTCTTTTTCTAACAGTCTTTGCATGTCCGGGGAAATGGTCCCCTCCTCACTGTCTGGCTCAATCCATTCGCCTTTGGCTTTCGGATCTTCCAGAGAATTTTCAATCACAGACATGACTGTATGGTTATGCTTAGTTTTAGATTTCTCTATTAAGTGTATAAGAGGGAAAATAATGAAAGAGAATATGAATATTATGAAAAAAAATTCCTTGTTGTATTGATAGAAGAAAATATTTACAAAGCCCACTTTAATCAAGAATCTCGTGATCATGGGCAGGGATCACGAGAGATACATCGGAAGCTTTTCGATATATTTTTATTATTATTATTTTTTATTAAAAATGATGAGCCCTAAATTGCTGATCTTCCTTAGCCCATCCTTCATTCGGGTTTAGAAAGAGGCTGATCATCTACTTTTGGAGTAGATGCGTTAAAGGTAATCCATCCTGCCTCTATCAAATTCTGGACCTTGTGCTTTAAGGCCACACAGTTTTCAACGGAGTGTCTCGGAGAGCCTGAATGGTAATCACAGTTTTCATTAGATTTATACCATTCTAGGTATGGTGGCTCTATTTTCTTGGGAGGGATGCGCACGAGGAGTTTGGCATCCAACAATTTCCAAAGCAGACTTCCATAGGAGGTTGGGATTGGAGTGAATTTCCTCTCTTGTCTGCGTGGCTTGGTTTGTTGTAAGGAAGAAGATGGAGTGGCAATATTGATTGCATTCACGGTTCCTTCCTTCTTCTTTCCGAAGCTCTTTTTATTATTTGGAGTAGAGGAATTAGAGGAAGTATGTTGTGCGATTCTTCCACTTTTCAGACCTTGCTCTACTCTTTCTCCTATAATTACCACATCCGCGAAGAGTGTTGACGTGTTCCCTATCATTTTGTCATAATAGTGACCAGTTAGAGAATTGATGAACATGGATGTGGTTTCCTTGTTGAACAGAGGAGGTTCTACTTGTGCTGCCAATTCCCTCCATCTTTGGGCATATGCCTTAAAGGATTCATCATTTTTCTTGCTTAGCAATTGTAGATCTGCTCTTTCAGGGGTCAGATCAATATTGTATTTATAGCGACGAAGAAAAGCATCTGCCAAATGTCTCCATGTTTGGACTTGCCCTCCTTGCAGTTGCATATACCAGTTTAGGGCTGATTCAGCTAAGCTCTCCTGAAAGCAATGGATCAGGAGTTTTTCATTGTCAGCATATGCAGCAGTACATCGTAAGATGGCTTTTGGGGCAAGTTAGTCCCATGTATTTTGGGAAGTCCGGAGTTTTGAATTTGTTAGGGAATTGGATGTTTTTAACGAGGCACATATCAGCCGCCTCTTTTACATCAAAGTTATGCCCCTCCATGGCTCTCAACCTCTCTTAAAGAGTAGTAATTTGTTGCTTTGATACTTCCGGAGCATGAATATGTACTGCTCTTGTATCAGATTGGTCATGCTCATCGTGAGGTTCCTCTTCTTCTTCTTGGTGAGAGGCTTGTCCACTTTGAGGATCCTCTTTACGGAGATTCTGTTGGCGCATCATTTCTAACATCTGAGCCATTTGTTCTTTCAGCATATTAAGCTCAGTGGTGAGCTTTCGATTTTTCTCCTCTAGTTGTTCCATCTTTTTAGCCTTCTGAGCACGAGTGAGGACGGGCGGAAGACCAGCCACTTTCTAAATGATTTTAACGATTTTTATTATAGCTTTTTATTTCAAATGATTAGTGTGAAATAGATATGCCTTAGACAATAGCTTTGGTATCTTCTCAAAAGCCTATGTTTTAAGGGTACCATACCCACCTTAATGTGCTAACTTCCTTTTTTCAAAGGTTGCCAACATACCTTAGTGCACTTATCTCTTCTAGGAAGGTGATAAACGCACTTGGGTCTCTTTTGCCATTGTCTAAGGATATCTAATAAATCCTAGAATGAATGTGTTTATGTATGAGAGACTTTATTATGATGATGTTTATGCATACTTTTCTTAGTGCATTTATTTTCTCTCTTGGTTTGACCACTTATTGGATGATGTGGTATGAATGATACGACTTTGTCGAAAATCTTCTTATTATAAAAGATATTTTTATGGCTTTAATTTGTTTTTATATTTTTTATGACCCTTTATCTCTTCTGTCGATCAACGTGGCTACTTAGCTTACAAAGAACCTGAAACCAGGCTAGCTTAACTGAAGACTGTCTGAGATAAAGTTGGTTATCTTATCACTTTTATGATTTTTAGGGTTTTTCACTATTTTATTTGTTGTATGATTACCCTATGCTAATGCATCAATACAAATGCAGCAAACGAATGCACACTCAATTTATACATCCACGAGCAGAGCCACGCTTATTCAATCACGAGGTGGGGTTTTCCTGTAGAAACGTGCTTGGTTTAGGTGGTTCTAAATTGTTCTCACCAAGGCCAAAGGTCCCCAAGGTGCCCCCATTATAGGGACCTCTCAATCTCTCAGTCCTCAGGTCATGCACAGAACTCCGTGTCGACATCCTTAGACCAAAAGAAGAGAGTTATCAACTTGAGTTGGTGGTTTCCGACAACGATTGTAGCCCCGTGTTCCAACAAGCCGGTCGTATCTGCCACCCACTCCCTATAGGTATTCACTCTTGCCCCCGGGTATAGAGGGACTGTTGTGTGCAAGGGTTTTTGTGTGCAATTTATATTTCAAACAATTTGCAGAAAATAATCATACAGCAGTTTATTAAAGCTATACAATAAAACATACGGAAAAGGGTAAAGGCGTAATTTCAAATTTTCACTTAGTTTGAGTTTATCCGTCACTAAATGGGATCAACTCTCTAGCTTCCCCAACGGAGTCGCCATCTGTCGCCGCCGTCCGTTCCGACGTCTAGGGACATCTCGAACGTTTATGCGAGCGGTCGCGAAAAGATAGTTTAGACTCACGTTTTATGTTAAAATTATGTTCATTGCTTCTGAGGTGCTCAACAACTGAACTAACCTCTAATAAAAACAAGGTTTTCGAAAAGGGGTTCTTATGGAGTCGCCACCAATGTTTTGACCATAAACATTGGAAAAGGATAAAAAGGCGTTGATTTTAATAAAAACCAAACTTGGCCATTATAACCAGAGTTAGGTAAGGGAGTTAGTTACGTGTGGGGAAGGTGTTAGCACCCCACAACGCCCCTTTCGGGTTCCTTATGACGGATTAATTCATTTAAGTGAAGATTACGAGAAATTACGCGATTACCCTATTTTATTACATAATATTAAAAAATGGCTATCTACATGACTTTATTTCATATTGCATACATAAATCAATAAATAAAGTAGTATAAGAGAAGAGAAATGAAAAGAACATCCATAGCAAGCTTTGTATTGCGAATCTCTAATAGTAAGGATGCGTTTTGGCAATCCCCCACTCTACAAAGACTCTCCTCTCCGAATACAAGATCGACTCGACTAAATTTTTATAGAAGAATCGAATGCTGGAATATAATTCCTTAACTGATTGTTACCTTATCAAGGCAATCAGAGAGTTCATTCGAAGTAGGAAGAGAAGACAAGTACTAGGAGTTGTCTGGGGTGTGAAAAAGTGGAAAATGAGCCTCCTATTTATAGTTTTCGCAGCTTGGCAGCTTGGGACGACCGTCTGGGGCTTGGAAATCAAGGACGAGCGTCTGGAGAGGTTGGGACGACCGTCTGGGATTTGGGACAGCTGTCCCATTCAAATTTGGGACCTGAGACGCGCATCTCAACTTTGGGACGGGCGTCCCACTTGGCAGGGGTAGCTTGGGACGGCCGTCTCACATTTGGGACGCCCGTCTCAACTTGTTTTGGCCAGTTTTCGTGTTCTGGGACCCCGGGAAGCTTTCCTTTCTTTATTCGGACGTCGATTGATGCCGATAGACGCCCGTTGAAGCTTTATCTTCATATAGGATGTCTTCTTGACCTTTATTGATATGTTGGGCGAACTTTATCTTGTTATAGGAAGTCTCCTTAGCCTTTCTTGAGAGGCCGGGCAAAATTAGGGGTCTACAGGGCCGAACTGAAAAAAGAAAAGAGAAGTCTCCCCTCCGTACACTCAAGCAGATGTTCTGAAGCAGAGGGACACAAGCGTCACGAGCAACCCTAGTCATTAGGAGTTCTTTTTCCTTTCTTAAGGGATGTAAACCCAGTGATTGTTAGAGATTATCCCCCGGGGCTAGCCCGACCCTGGGCATCTTTTGGGCACATATTCCCTTACTAATTAATAAAGAATGCATTTCTTACCATTCGCTTCTTTTCTTGCTATTTCATGTCTAGACCTCATAATAACGATGTTTAAGCAAATGAAAAAAGAAGAAGAAGAAGAAAGGTGCGTCCAAATAATCAAAATGCGCCATCGCCATAATAATCGAACTGATTGATTAGAAACACAGAATAAGGTTTTACCTCATCATAAATAAAGTCATGTTTCGCCAATATTGTGTAAAAATAAATAAAAGAGAGAAAAAACCCATAGAAGTCGAAGGCCAAAAAAGAAAGGGCAAAGTACCCGGTAGGAAACCCACTAAGGGGGCTACGCAGAAATTAGGGTCAACCCGCTAGGAAACCCGAACAAAAATAAAGGGTAGCCTAGGCAAAAGTTAGGGTTACAAAATAAGGTCCACTAGGATTCCCAAAAACAAAAAAAGAACCTAGATAAAAGATAGGACCAAAACAAAATATCCTAGTCTGAAAACCCGAAGGGCGGTCTGGGGAAATCAATCAGCCATAGAAAGCGATAGAAATAGGCTAAGACGTGAACCCTCAAAGAAAAATGTTTGTTTAAACATCAGCTTAAACACTCGGACCAACCTTAGGCAGCCATTCTTACAAAACCCCTTCTAAATAAAAATCAACCGTCTAAAACACAAGCCATTGAATAAATTATCCTCTTACTTCTCTTCTCTTGACCCTTACTATTTCTAACAATTAGTCTGGGAATATGGAGGCATATAATCAACAAGAGGATTGAAATCCCTAGAGTAAGAAAAAAGTGCACCGACATGGCAAAGTGTGCTCCTCAAGCCAAAGGTTATTCTTCGGTCACGTTAAGTCTGGAACGACACAAACAAGTATAGCAGAAAAATAAACATCAGAAGGACCCCGTCTTCCAAGGACACACCAGTTAATCCTTCTGAAAAATCAACGAAATAAGCATTGTAAAACATCAAAAATGAAAACATTCCATGTATATATGTTTTTGAACAAGGTCCTATATTTTTCCAAAAAAAAAAAAAACTTTGAAAAATCGAGACCGTCGTCTCGCACATTGAGACCACCGTATCGCCTTTCATCATAGGCGAGACCGTCGTCTCGCCTTTCGCAAAAGCGAGACGACGTTCTCGAATGGCGAGATGGCCGTTTTGCCATCTACTAGTGGCAAGACCACTGTCTCGCATTTCCAAATGGCCTTCTCACACCTCGAAACATTGAGACCGCCGTCCCGAAATCCCAGATGGCAGTCTCGACCAAAATTGATTTTCTATATAAAGGGGGCCTGGGGT
Source organism: Sphenostylis stenocarpa (assembly GCA_963425845.1). NCBI lineage: Eukaryota > Viridiplantae > Streptophyta > Magnoliopsida > Fabales > Fabaceae > Sphenostylis > Sphenostylis stenocarpa. Next base: position 63,446,482 of record OY731404.1, read on the forward strand.
TCAGTTTTAAGCACTCAATTCTTGCATCCTCATACACATTCTTCTACATTCTTGAGTACTTTGGTCAACATGCATAGAGGTGATTCATCTAGAAAGAGAGGACGAGGTTCTGGTCCGAGCACATCTACAGCCCCGGCTCCTCCGGACCCTACCCAGCTGACGCCATAACATCTGACCAGGCTTGAGCATATTAGAGGTTATGCCTCACACCCCATGCTAAGGCTAGATTTTTGTATCCTGGCTGAGTTCGGCTGGGAGGACGATGTGCGGGGCTATATTGAAAACATTGGGTGGGACTTCCTCCTCCAGCCTCCCCCAACCCGCATGTACGTACAGGCCGTAATGGAGTTTCTTGCGTCCATTATGATGATTGAAATGCCCACGATGTTCTTGGGTGTCCCTCCAGTAAAGATGGCATCGTACTATATGAACGGGACCTACCGGACGACGACGTTGGACGAGTTCAATGTTGCCATTGGCTTTATCCGGCCCGAGGACATCCTGACGCCCGAATATCAGGGGGCTATCTGTGAGCGGCCAGCTGCCCTCACAACCGGTGAGATTTGGGAGGAACTCACTGGGTCGCAGATTTTGCCAGCCCAAATGAAAGGGTCGGCACTTGTCGCCGTCTCCCCGAAAACGGGGGCGCGGTTGGAGCAACGCGATGGTTTTTCGACTCTTCTTCTTCGATTTTCGCGTTTTTTATTGGTGGTTGTCGCCGCCGTCCGTTCTGACGTCCGGAGGACGTCTCAAACGTTAATGCGAGCGGTCGCGAAAAGATGGTTGAGACTCGCGTTTTTTGTTAAAATTGTGTTCATTGCTTCCGAGGTGCTCAACACTGAACTATCCTCTAATAGAACCAAGGTTTTCGAAAAGGGGTTCTTTTGGAGTCGCCACCAATGTTTTGACCAGAAACATTGGAAAAGGAAAAAAGGCGTTGATTTTATTAAAAACCAACTTGGCCATTATAACCAGAGTTGGGTAAGGGAGTTAGTTACGTGTGGGGAAGGTATTAGCACCCCCACAACGCCCCTTTCGGGTTCCCTATGACAGATTTATTCATTAAGTGAAGATTATGAGAAATTACGCATTTACCCTATTTTATTCGTACAGTTATTTAGATATGGTTATCTACATGATGTATCTACATTGCATACAGAAAACAATAAATAAAGCAGTAAAGAAGAAGAGAATTGAGAAAAACCTCCGTAGCAAGCTTTATATTATGATTCTTGTACAAAGAGGACGCGTTTCAGCAGTCCTTCGCTCTACAATTGTTCTCTCCTCTCGATTACAGACTCGACTCGACTAAATTTTATAGAAGAATCGAATGCCGGAATACAAATTCCTTAACTGATTGTTACCTTTTAAAGGCAATCAGAAAGATCATTCGAGAGAGGGAGAGAAGAAGACAAGTCTCTGAGTTGTCTAGTGTGTGGAATGAGGCAAATGAGGCTCCTATTTATAGCATTTTTCGCCTTGGAACTTTGGGATGGCCGTCTGGGTTGGGACGGCCGTCCCAAACGTGCTTTCTACGTTGTGCCAATCTGGGACGACCAGTCTGGGTTGGGATGGCCGTCCCAAATGCAATTTTGTTCACGTTGGGACCCCCTGGTGTTTGGGACGGCCGTCCCACATTTGGGACGCGCGTCCCACTTGCTTAATTTCAGTTGGGATGGTCGTCCCAACTCTGGGACGGTGGTCTCGACCTATTTTGGCCTACTCTTGCGTTTTGGGACCCCCGGGAAGCTTTCCTTGCCGTTTTCGGACGTGGATTGGTGCCGATATATGTCCGTTGAAGCTTTATCTTCGTGTAGGAAGTCTTCTTGGCCTTCATTTGAAATGTCGGGCGAGCTTTATCTTTGTATAGGAAGTCTCCTTTGTCCTTTATCGTGCAGACGAGCGATCTCCGTGTTTGTTACAGGAGGTTTCCTCGGTTTTGGGAAGCCGGATGAACTCCATCTTCGGGCGAAGTTCCTCTAGCTTTTATTTTGAGAGGCCAGGCAAAATTAGGGGTCTACAGCTGCCCTCCCTTCACCTGCCTAACTAATTCGTTGGTTTTAATATGCCGACAAAATTAGTTGGTAGGGGAAGGAGTTAACCCTTTTGCCCGGCTATCCTTCGGATGCTGCTCCTTGTTGATCCTCCGGATGATAAATATTTTGATAGGTATTAACCCCTATCTGGTTTGAGCCTTCTTTTTCTAAGGCTTTGGTGAGTACTTACCCTCACCGGGTATAAGTCTGTATTTTTACTAGACTTTTGTAGGTACCTACCCCCACTAGGTATGAACCTTGTTCTGCAATGGTTTTGGTGAGTACCTACCCTCACCTGGTATGAGTTTACGTTTTGCTTAAACTCTTATGGGTATTTACTTCCGAGGTGTTCAACACCGAACTATCCTCTAATAGAAGCAAGGTCTTTGCACCCGTTTTTTGCAATGCTCCCGGTGAGTATTTTTACTCCACCTGATGCATTTTTGTTAGGTTTTTTTTTTATAAGCCTCGTTCTGCAAAGCTTAGGTCAGTACGCACCCCACCCGGTGTGAATGATAAGCCTCATTCTGCAAGGCTTAGGTGAGTACACACCCCCACCCGGTGTGAATGATAAGCCTCATTCTGCAAGGCTTAGGTGAGTACACACCCCCACCCGGTGTGAATGATAAGCCTCATTCTGCAAGGCTTAGGTGAGTACACACCCCCACCCGGTGTGAATGATAAGCCTTTTTCGCAAGGCTTAGGTGAGTACACACCCCCACCCGGTGTGAATGATAAGCCTTTTTCGCAAGGCTTAGGTGAGTACACACCCCCACCCGGTGTGAATGATAAGCCTTTTTCACAAGGCTTAGGTGAGTACACACCCCCACCCGGTGTGAATGATAAGCCTTTTTCACAAGGCTTAGGTGAGTACACACCCCCACCCGGTGTGAATGATAAGCCTTTTTCGCAAGGCTTTGGTGAGTACACACCCCCACCCGGTGTGAATGATAAGCCTCATTCTGCAAGGCTTAGGTGAGTACACACCCCCACCCGGTGTGAATGATAAGCCTCATTCTGCAAGGCTTAGGTGAGTACACACCCCCACCCGGTGTGAATGATAAGCCTTTTTCGCAAGGCTTAGGTGAGTACACACCCCCACCCGGTGTGAATGATAAGCCTTTTTCACAAGGCTTAGGTGAGTACACACCCCCACCCGGTGTGAATGATAAGCCTTTTTCACAAGGCTTAGGTGAGTACACACCCCCACCCGGTGTGAATGATAAGCCTTTTTCGCAAGGCTTAGGTGAGTACACACCCCCACCCGGTGTGAATGATAAGCCTTTTTCACAAGGCTTAGGTGAGTACACACCCCCACCCGGTGTGAATGATAAGCCTTTTTCGCAAGGCTTAGGTGAGTACACACCCCCACCCGGTGTGAATGATAAGCCTTTTTCACAAGGCTTAGGTGAGTACACACCCCCACCCGGTGTGAATGATAAGCCTTTTTCACAAGGCTTAGGTGAGTACACACCCCCACCCGGTGTGAATGATAAGCCCTTTTCACAAGGCTTAGGTGAGTACACACCCCCACCCGGTGTGAATGACAAGCCTTTTTCACAAGGCTTAGGTGAGTACACACCCCCACCCGGTGTGAATGATAAGCCTCATTTTGCAAGGCTTATAGGATGAACTTTTTTGTAGTCAATCCTATGATCATCTATTTTTGGAGATGAGTTGACGGCTTACTGTTTTTGGTCTTGCGTCTCTGGGGAGTAATTGATTTTTTCTTTTTGACTTTTCTGTTTTAGTCATCTGGTTTTACCAGGGATTTCTGTATTTTGGCTTTTCTTGTTTTAGCCATCCGGCTTTTGCCGGGGATTCTTTGATTTTGGCTTTTCTGTTTAGCCATGGGGATTTCATTGTTTTGGCTTTTTCTTTTAGCCATCCGGTCTTGACCGAGGATTCTTTGATTTTGGCTTTTTTGTTTAGCCATCCGGCTTTGACCGGGGATTCTTTGATTTTGGCTTTTTTGTTTAGCCATCCGGCTTTGCCGGGGATTTCATTGTTTTGGCTTTTTCTTTTAGCCATCCGGTCTTGACCAGGGATTCTTTGTTGGTTGCCTCTTGTTTAGGCAGGAATCCTTTGGGGATTTGAGCTTTTTGTTGATTGTGCCTTTTGTTTAGGCAAGAACCCACTTGGGGATGTGATTTCTATTTGGTTGTGCCTCTTGATTTAGGCATATGCTTCAATAGTGGTGAAGACTTAGGTTTTGGATTGCCTCTGAATAGGCTGATGTTCTACTTGAGGGTATTTGTTCTTGATAATACCTCTGAGTAGGTGGATGCTTTTTGAAAGCTTTGTGCTTGTATTACCTCTTATAGGTTGATTTCCCATTTCTTGGGGGATATCAGTTTTTTGCTTACCTTAGGCAGAGGCTCTTCTTGGGAGTGAAGGCTTTGCACTTCGCTGGGGATATTTGTATTTGGGAATTTATACGCAATTCCCTGAGGATATAAACTTGTAGTTTTGCCTTCGTTTGGTAGGCTCGCTGGGGATTTTTCTTTTTGATGATCCATTGGGGAATTAATTTCATTCCGGGGATCTATTTTGAATTGCCCCCCTAGGGAGGAACGAAGTTTTTGACTCCTTATTGGATGTTGTTGTTTGAGCTGGCTTTGCCTATGCTCTTATTTTGCTGGGGAATGGGTTTCTACCCTTTTCTTGCAATTTCTCTTTTTTTTGCGATTTAGCTTTTGCATATGTGCTCCTTTTATGCACATTGGCTTGATCTTTGGATGAGAAAGATATCTTTTTTCTTCCTCTTTTCTTTTTGGAGATCCCTGGGGAATTTTTCTTTGCTTCTTGGGGATCAAATCCTTGGTTTGATTTTTTATGATGGAGTCTTGGCTCTAACTTTTGTGAGGCTCTTTATTGAGCGGAATGAAGAGTTTTTTCTTCTTTTTCTTTTGGTTGCCCCCTAGTGATGTGGAGGATTTGATTCCGTATTTTCTTTGATGGACTCTTATGTAGTCCTTATTCTCCTTATTCTCCTTATTCTGCTTTGGGGAAGTGACGGAGACTCTTGCATGAGTGTGCTTGATGACTCATGTGGCGATGAAGCTGAGTCGTGAGGTAGTCTTTTTGTTTTGCCTTTGGAGTAGGCAAGGATCCTCTTGGGGATGGTCAAGCCTTTCCATTTGGCTTTTTTCATTTTGATGGTGTCCTTCTTTCTTGGATGGAAGGATGCTGATTGCAGCTTTGAATGACTATGTTTGATGACTCATGTGGTGGTGTTGAGTCAGGGAGTATTTTTCTGCCTTTGAATAGGCAAGGATCCTCTTGAGGATGATCAAGCCTTTTCCATTGGCTTTTCTGTTTTGATGTACCTTCTTTTGTTGGTATAGAAGGTTGATGGTTGGAGCTATTTTCCTTGAAGCTCCTTATGTTGCTGAAATGGTTTTTGATTTCGCCTTTTGCGATTTTGATTTTCATTTAGAGGATGGATTCTGGCACCTCCTGTTTTCAATCACAAGTATGGAGACTAGCCTCCTTATATGCATGTTTAATATTCTTGTTTGAAGAAAATTATTTTTCTTGATTTTGACAAAGTCGTATTATGCAACTACTTTGTGTGTGGATGTCCTAAATGCAATCTATTTGTTTATTTATTTTTGATGCATTTAGAAAGTAACTAGCCTTCTCCCGTTGGCTTCTTATGAATATGCCGATGGACTCCTTTCTTTATGACCATGATGGGCTCCTCCTTCATGATGATGGACTTCTCTTTTATTCATCTTTTGGTTTTAGCCCTATCTTTTGCCTAGACCGCCCTTTACGGGTTTTCGATCTAGCGGGCTGCCTTAATTTTTGCCTAGAATATCTTAGGGGGCTTTTGCCTTATCTTTTGCCTAGATCGTCTTTTTTGGGGTTTGCGATCTAGCAGGCTACCCTAGTTTTTACCTAAGAATATCCTAGCAGGCATTTATTCCTTTATTATTTTTTATGCTTCCCTTTTTTAGATGCATGCTTGATCTTTGATTAAAGGTCTTTGCGCATATTTATGATTTATCAATAAAGAGGCATTTCCATAATATTTGGTCAAGAGAAAGGAAATAAAAGGGAATTTTATTGATAAATGAGCAAAAGTTTATTTCTTTTACAGAAGGATTACAAAAGGTATTTAGAAGAATGGGTAGTCAGGGTTGGCTATACTGTATAGTCTTAAACAGTCATGTCCATGATATCTGCCCCCTGGTTCTCCTAATTGCTTCAGTTGTGATGCCTGAGCAGAGTGAAGACCATGCAGACTGCTTGCTTCTGGAAGAATGTTACTTTAGCCACCTTTTCGGTTTTCGACTAAAGTAACTATTGCTCTTACTTAGTTTTTTTTTATTTATTTACTTTTTTTTTTTACCTCTTCTTTTTGCCTAGGACGTATCCTAGCGAGAGATATGGACCCTATCTTTTGCCCAGGGATGCCCTTTGCGGGTTTTCATTCCTGACGGGTCATGAGCAATGTCTTCAAGCATAATACTTCTTCACCGCGTACGAATTGATTGGGTGTTGAAGTTCCTCTCCATCCATATTGGTGAGGATAAGTGCCCCTCCTGAGAAAGCTCTTTTGACCACAAAGGGTCCTTCGTAATTTGCTTGCCCATTTTCCAATTTTATCCTTCCGAGTCTGGAAGCAATTTCTTTATAACTAGATCCCCTTCTTGATAAGTATGAGGGTGGACCTTTTTATCATAAGCCTTTTTGATCTTCTTTTGATAGGCTTGTCCATGACATATAGCATTCAGCCGCTTTTCATCGATAAGGTTTAATTGATCGTATCGACTTTGAACCCATTCGGCTTCTGTTAGTTTTGCTTCCATTATGATTCGCAAGGAAGGTATTTCGACTTCTATTGGTAACATGGCCTCCACACCATATACCAGGGAAAATGGAGTAGCCCCTGTTGAAGTCCGTACAAATGTTCGATAACCATGAAGAGCAAAAGGTAACATTTCATGCCAATCTCTATAGGTTTTAACCATCTTTTGAACAATCTTCTTGATGTTTTTATTGGCTGCTTTGACCGCGCCATTCATTTTGGGCCGATAAGGAGAAGAATAATGGTGTTGAATTTTGAAATCTTGACATAGTTCTTCCATCATCTTATTATTCAAATTGGACCCGTTATCGGTAATGAGACGATGCGAGATACCATATCGACATATGATATTCTTTTGAACAAAGGTGACCACTACCTTTTTAGTCACATGTGCGTAGGGTGCAACTTCTACCCATTTAGTGAAGTAGTCAATAGCCACCAGAATAAATCGATGACCATTGGATGCCTTAGGTTCAATGGGACCAATAACATCCATGCCCCACATGGCAAATGGCCATGGGATAGCCATAACATTGAGAGGTACCGGTGGAACATGCACGTTGTCCGTATGTACTTGACACTTGTGACATTTTCTGGCATACTGATGACAATCTTTTTCCATTGTGGACCAAAAATATCCTGCCCTGAGGATTTTCCTAGCCATGATATGCCCTGGAGCGTGCGTCCCGAAGGCTCCTTCATGTATTTCCCTAATCAGTTTCTGGGATTCTTTGAGATTGACGCATCTTAGCAAAGTGGAGTCAAAGTTCTTTTTATAAAGGGTTTCTCCTATCAACATAAACCCTACGGCCCTCTTCCGAATAATCCTTTTATCATTGTCACTGATTCCCTCGGGGTATTCACCCTTTGTCAAGTATCGCCTTATGTCATGATACCAAGGGGTTTCATCTTTTTCACTGTCTGTCATCATACAAAAGGCTTGTTTATTGTACCTTTTGACTTGGATGATGGGCATCTCATGTTCTTGTTCTAATGTGAACATGGATGATAATGTTGCCAGTGCATCTGCAATTTGGTTGTCTTCCCGAGGGACATACTCGAAGCTGATGTTTTCCATTTTTGAAGTCATGTTACGAATGTGTTCCAGATAAGGGATTAACTTGGAATTTCTAGTTTCCCATTCACCCTTGAGTTGGTAAATAACAAGGGAAGAGTCACCGAATACTTTGAGTCTAGTTACCCCATGATCCAAAGCTGCTTGAATACCTAGAGCACAAGCTTCGTATTCTGCCATATTGTTTGTGCAATCAAAGTTTAATCTGGCTGTTACTGGGATATACTTCTTTTCGGGAGATATTAAAATAGCTCCGATCCCGTGTCCTAGTAAATTTGAAGCTCCATCGAAGAACATGATCCACTCATTATTCTCTAGTTCTTCATGTTGGATGTGCATTATGTGCTCATCTCGGAAAATCATCTTGTAGGGATTGATATTCGTCTATTGGTCCATGTGCCAGGTAGTCTCGCTAAAGGACTTCCTTTGATAGCTTTTTGAGTGACATGAACGATATCAAATTCCGATAAGAGTACCTGCCATCCGGCTATCCTTCCGGTCAAAACGGGTTTTTCAAACGAGATATTTGATTGGGTCCATTTTGGAAATCAACCAAGTTGTATGTCCGGCCATATATTGTCGAAGACGTTGAGTTGCCCACACCAATGCACAACATGTTTTTTCGAGTGGTGTATAACGGGTCTCATAGTTTAGAAATTTTTTACTGAGGTAATATATGGCTTGTTCTTTTTTACCCATATCATCTTGTTGACCGAGCACACATCCCATGGATTCGTCGAGTACTGAAAGGTAAAGAATCGGGGGCTTTCCTTCCACAGGTGGTACCGAGTACGGGGGATTGGTTAGGCACATTTTGATTTTTTCGAAAGCTTGTTGACATTCGTCGTTCCAAACTTTCGGTTGGTTTTTACGCAATAACTTGAAGATAGGCGTGCACTTGTCCGTTAATTGCGCGATGAACCGTGCGATGTAGTTTATTCGGCCCAAGAACCCTCTCGATTTCTTTTTCTGTCCTTGGTGGGGGCATTTCTATGATTGCCTTTGTTTTATCGGGGTCCACCTCAATTCCTCTTTTACTAACAATAAACCCAAGGAGTTTTCCTGATCGTACTCCGAATGTGCATTTAGCCGGGTTGAGCTTAATCTGGTATTTTCGAAGTCGATTGAATAACTTCTTTAAGTATTGGAGGTGATCTATTTCGTTTTTGGACTTGGTGATCATATCATCCACATATACTTCGATTTCTTTGTGAATCATATCATGAAATAGCGTGACCATAGCCCTTTGGTAAGTAGCCCCTGTGTTCTTGAGTCCAAAAGGCATCACTCTATAGCGAGAATGTACCTCACGGCGTAATGAAGGAAGTTTTTTCTCTATCTTTGACAACCAATTTAATCTGGTTATACCCCGCATATCCATCCATGAAAGAATAGAGAGTATTTGTAGCGGTATGATCTACCGAGCATATCGATATGTGGTAAGGGAAAATCATCTTTTGGACTTGCACGGTTTAAATCCCTGTAATCTACGCATACTCCGATTTTTCCATTTTTCTTTATGACTGGCACAATGTTGGCCAACCATTCAGGGTATTTTGATACAATTAGAAAATTGGCGTCCAACTTGTTTTTCTACTTCTTCCTTAATTTTCAAGGACCATTCCGGTTTTACTCTTCGAGTTTTTGCTTAACGAGCCGAAATCCCTCTTTTAGTGGTAACCGATGCTCTACTATGCTCTTGTCAATCCCAGGCATATCATGGTAGGACCAAGCAAACACATCCATATATTCTCTTAGTAATTGTATTAACCTTTCCCTGACATCATTATTAATTTGGGTACCGATCTTTACTTCTTTCTTATCATCTTCTGATCCCAAATTGATAGCCTCAGTTTTCTCCTGATGGGGCTGTATTGATTGAGCTTCTTTTTCTAACAGTCTTTGCATGTCCGGGGCAATGGTCCCCTCCTCACTGTCTGACTCAATCCATTCGTCTTCAGCTTTCAGATCTTCCATGGAGTTTTCAATCACAGACATGACTGTATGGGTTATGCTTTGTTTTAGATTCCTTTATTAGATGTATGAGAGAGAAAAGAATGAAAGAGAATATGGATATTAAAAAAATGCCTCATTGTATTGATAGAAGAAAATATTTACAAAGCCCAATTTAACCAAAAATCTCGTGATCATGGGCAAGGATCACGAGAAATACATCGGAAGCTTTTATTATTTCTTTATGTTTATTGCAAAAAATGGTAAAAATGATGAGCCCTAATCTGCTAGTCTCCCTTATCCCGTCTTTTACTCGGGCTTTGATAAGGGCTGGTCGTCCACCTTTGGAGTAGATGCGTCAAAGGTAATCCATCCCGCATCTATTAAATCTTGGACCTTATGCTTTACAGCAATGCAGTTATCTACAGAATGTCCTGGAGCGTCCGAATGATAATTGCATTTTTCATTTGGCTTATACCATTCTGGATAGGGTGGCTCCATCTTCTTGGGAGGGATGCATACGAGGAGTTTAGCATCTAGTAATTTTAACAGCAGGCTTGCATAGGAAGTGGGTATTGGGGTGAACTTCCTTTCTGACCTACGCGATTTGGTTTGCTGAGAGGAAGAAGAAGGATTGGCCAAGTTGATTGTATTTACGGTTCCCTCCTTCTTTTTTCTGAAGCTCTTTTTAATGAATTGAGTAGAAGAGTTGGAGGAGTTCTACTGTGCAATTCTTCCGTTCTTCAGGCCTTGTTCTACTCTTTCTCCTATAATGACTACATCCGCGAAGAGTGTTGATGTGTTCCCTATCATTTTGTCATAATAGGGACCCGTCAGAGAATTGATGAACATGGATGTAGTCTCTTTGTCGGATAGAGGAGGTTCCACTTGTGCTGCCAATTCCCTCCATCTTTGGGCATATGCTTTGAAGGATTCATCGTCTTTCTTGCTTAATAGTTGTAGATCTGCTCTTTCAGGGGTCAGATCAATATTGTATTTGTAGCGACGAAGGAAAGCATCTCGCCGGATGTCTCCGGGTTTGGATTTGGTTCCCTTCCAGCTGCATATACCGGTTTAGAGCCGATTCGACCAAGCTCTCTTGAAAGCGAGTGGATCGGGAGTTTTTCATTATCGGCATATGCAGCCATCTTACGGCAGTACATTGTAAGATGGCTTTTGGGGCAGGTTAGTCCCATGTATTTTGGGAAATCCGGAGCTTTGAATTTGTTAGGGAATTGGATATTTTTGACGAGGCACATATCAACCGCCTCTTTGACATCAAAATTATGCCCTTCCATGGCTCTTAATCTCTCCTCAAGGGCAGTAAGCTGTTGTTTTGATACTTCCGGAATCTGGATATGTACTTCCCTTGCACCGGATTGGTCATGCTCGACCTTGGGTTCCTCCTCTTCTTCTTGGTGAGAGGCCTGTTCGCTTTGAGGACCTTCTTTATGGATATTCTGCTGACGCATCATTTCCAACATTTGCGTCATTTGCTCTTTCAGCGTGTTAAGTTCAGTAGTAAGCTTTTTATGTTGTTCTTCCAGATGTTCCATCTTCTTGGCTTTCTGAGCACGAGTGAGGACGGGCGGAAGACCAGCCACTTTCTAAATGATTTTAACAATTTTATTATAGTTTTTTTTTAATGATTGGTGTATCCTAGAATGAATGTGTTTATGTATGAGAGATTTATAATGATGTTTATGCAGACTTTTCTTAGTGCATTTATTTTCTCTCTTGGTTTTACCACTTATTGGATGATGTGGTATGAATGATACGACTTTGCCAAGAATTTTGTAAAAAGGTATTTTTATGGCTTTAAATTGTTTTTATATTTTTTTTATGACCCTTTTATCTCTTCTGTCAGTCAACGTGGCTACTTAGCTTACAAAGAACCTGAAACCAGGCTAGCTTAACTGAAGACTGTCCGAGATAAAAGTCTTTTATCTTTTCGCTTTTTGTGATTTTTAGGGTTTTTCATTTTTTTTATTTGTTGTATGATTACCCTATGCTAATGCATCAATACAAATGCGGCAAACGTATGCGCACACAATTCATACATCCACGAGCAGAGCCACACTTATTTAATCACGAGGTGGGATTTTCCTGCAGAAACGTGCTTGGTTTAGGTGGTTCTAACTGTTCTCACCAGCCCAAAGGTCCCCAAGGTGCCCCCATTATAGGGACCTCTCAATTTCTCAATCCTCGGGTCATGCACGGAACTCCGTGGCGACACCCTTAGACCAAGAGAAGAGAGTTATCACCTTGAGTTGGTGGTTTTCCGACAACGGTAGTAGCCCCGTGTGCCAACTAACCGATCGTATCTGCCACCCACTCCCTATAGGTATTCACTCTTGCCCCCGGGTATAGAGGGACTGTTGTGTGCAAGGGTTTTTGTGTGCAATTTATATTTCAAACAATTGCAGAAATAATCATCCAGCAGTTATTTAAAGCCATACAATAAAAACACAGAAAAGGGTAAAGGCGTAATTTCAAATCTTTGCTTAGTTTGAATTTATCCGTCACTAAATGGGATCAACTCTCGGACATCCCCAGTGGAGTCGTCATCTGTCGCCACCGTCCGTTCCGACGTCCGGAGGACGTCTCGAACGTTAATGCGAGCGGTCGCGAAAAGATGGTTGAGACTCGCGTTTTTTGTTAAAATTGTGTTCATTGCTTCCGAGGTGCTCAACACTGAACTATCCTCTAATAGAAGCAAGGTTTTCGAAAAGGGGTTCTTTTGGAGTCGCCACCAATGTTTTGACCAGAAACATTGGAAAAGGAAAAAATGCGTTGATTTTATTAAAAACCAACTTGGCCATTATAACCAGAGTTGGGTAAGGGAGTTAGTTACGTGTGGGGAAGGTATTAGCACCCCCACAACGCCCCTTTCGGGTTCCCTATGACAGATTTATTCATTAAGTGAAGATTATGAGAAATTACGCATTTACCCTATTTTATTCGTACAGTTATTTAGATATGGTTATCTACATGATGTATCTACATTGCATACAGAAAACAATAAATAAATCAGTAAAGAAGAAGAGAATTGAGAAAAACCTCCGTAGCAAGCTTTATATTATGATTCTTGTACAAAGAGGACGCGTTTCGGCAGTCCTTCGCTCTACAATTGTTCTCTCCTCTCGATTACAGACTCGACTCGACTAAATTTTCTAGAAGAATCGAATGCCGGAATACAAATTCCTTAACTGATTGTTACCTTTTAAAGGCAATCAGAAAGATCATTCGAGAGAGGGAGAGAAGAAGACAAGTCTCTGAGTTGTCTGGTGTGTGGAATGAGGCAAATGAGGCTCCTATTTATAGCATTTTTCGCCTTGGAACTTTGGGATGGCCGTCTGGGTTGGGACGGCCGTCCCAAACGTGCTTTCTACGTTGTGCCAATCTGGGACGGCCAGTCTGGGTTGGGATGGTCGTCCCAAATGCAATTTTGTTCACGTTGGGACCCCCTAGTGTTTGGGACGGCCGTCCCACATTTGGGACGCGCGTCCCAGTTGCTTAATTTTAGTTGGGACGGCCGTCCCAACTCTGGGACGGTGGTCTCGACCTATTTTGGCCTACTCTTGCGTTTTGGGACCCCCGGGAAGCTTTCCTTGCCGTTTTCGGACGTGGATTGGTGCCGATATATGTCCGTTGAAGCTTTATCTTCGTGTAGGAAGTCTTCTTGGCCTTCATTTGAAATGTCGGGCGAGCTTTATCTTTATATAGGAAGTCTCCTTTGTCCTTTATCATGCAGACGAGCGATCTCCGTGTTTGTTGCAGGAGGTTTCCTCGGTTTTGGGAAGCCGGATGAACTCCATCTTCGGGCGAAGTTCCTCTAGCTTTTATTTTGAGAGGCCGAGAAAAATTAGGGGTCTACAGTGGTTACAACGCCTTTAGGTTGTCCGATAATCGGGCTAACCTAGGGGCAAGGTTTTCAAAAGTATCCCTGAGTTGTCCGATAACCGGGCTAACCCAAGGATTTATTTAGTTGGGTTCTATGGAGTCGCCACTGATATTTTTACCATAAATATCGGAAAAGGGGTTTAAAAAGGCGTTGGTTTTCAAAAACCAACTTTGGTCATTAGAACCAGAGTTGGGTAAGGGAGTTAGTTACGTGTAAAAGAAGTGTTAGTTCCTTTACGACGCCCCTTTCGGGTTCCCTATGATAGGTCGGCTAACTTGAATGAATAATTAAACTGGAAAGTAGCGCTTTTACCCTTTTTATTATGCGGTATTTAGAGATTGTGACTACATGGCCCTAGTATCTGTTGCATACATTTAAATGAAAGCGATAAAATTAGAAGGAGAGAAAATGTGCACCTCCAAAGCAAGCTTTTTATATATTTCTCTTTAAAGAGAGGGTGCGTTTTGGCAACCCTTCACTCTACAACTCTCAGAAAACTCCGAAAATGCCTCGGAGGGATTCTAAAGAAGATTTAGAGCACTCAGTTTATGCCTAAAGACACTCAGAAACTCCGGAAATGCCTTGGAGGGATTCTTAGAGAGAGAAATTCTAGAGAGAAGGGAGAGCTATGCTGATTCTGTGTAAAAAGGGAGAAATGACGCCCCTATTTATAGTTTTTCGCGCCTGACAGGTCGAGACCGCCGTCTCCTCTGACAAGGTTGAGACCGCCGTCTGGAAAGTCCAGACCGCCATCTCGTTCGTGGCAGAGGGTCGAGACCGCCGTCTGGGAAATCCAGACCGCCGTCTCGATTAGGCAGGAATCGAGACCGCCGTCTCGACTTTTGCAGGAATCGAGACCGCCGTCTGGAAAATCGAGACGGCGGTCTCATCCTGGCGTTGAGACGAGACGGCGCTCTGGTCCTTCCAGACGGTGGTCTCGTCCCTTCAGGGCGAGAAACTTTATTTTCGGGCCAAAAAACCTTCCTATCTTGGTACGGGAGCCTAATAGTCTCTCCTAGTGGCTTGTTAGGCTTCGCCCGTCTTCAAATACGAAGCTTTATGACTTTATTTGGAGGCGGGGCAAGATTTGGGGTCTACAACACTTATCCCTGCTCTCCGTATCTACCACAAGCTGCTGGCTGGGACCATTCATGGGAGGAAGGAAAGTCAGGGAAAGATTACCTACCTTGATCTTTTCACACTACACTGCATGCTTGTAGACCCCAAATCTTGCCCGGTCTACAAATAAAGAGTAGAAGACCTCCTATTCAAAGATTGACGAAGCCTAACAAGCCACTAGGAGAGACTATTAGGCCCCATGCTAGGATAGGAGGGACTTTTGGCACGAAAATAAAGTTTATCGCCCTTTTGGGACGAGACCGCCGTCTCGAAATCGAGACCGCCGTCTCGCCTCACGCAAATGGCGAGACCGCCATCTCGTTTGGCGAGACGGTGGTCTCGCCACCTGCGAATGGCGAGATGGCAGTCTCGCTTTCCCAGACGGCGTTCTCGCCACTTTGGCATGGCGAGACGGCGGTCTCGTTTGGCGAGACGGCAGTCTCGACCCTGTCAGACGAGAACGGCGGTCTCGCCACTGTCAGGCGCGAAAACCTATAAATAGGGGCTCCCTCCCCTCATTTCCACACACCACACAGCATTCTCTCCCCCTTCTCTCTAGGATTTCTCTCTCTAGAATCCCTCCGACGCATTTCCGGAGCTTCTGAGTGTCTTTAGAGTGATTTCTGAGCTTTTTGAGAGGTTTCCAGCGCTGTAGAGTGAAGGGTTGCCACAAAGCACCCTCTTTTTTAAAGAGAATTAATAGAAGAAGCGTGCTTCGGAGGTTTACATTCTCCCTCTCCACTTTTACCGCTTTATTTAAATTACGCAATAGATAGGGCCATGTAGTCATAATATTTTAATTCCGCAAATAAAAGGGTAAAAGCGTATTTTCCGGTTTATTTATCAATAAAAATAGTTGGCCTATCATAGGGAACCCGAAAGGGGCATCGTAAAGGAACTAATACTTCCTTTGCACGTAACTAACTCCCTTACCCAACTCTGGTTCTAATGACAAAAGTTGGTTTTTTGAAAACCAACGCCTTTTAAACTCCTTTGCCGATGTTTCCGGTAAAAACATCGGTGGCGACTCCACAGAACCCTTCAAAAATTAGTCCTTGGGTTAGCCCGGTTATCGGACAACCCAAGGACGACCTTTCGAAAACCTCGCCCCTAGGTTAGCCCGGTTATCGGACAACCTAAAGGCGTTGTAACCACCCATAAAAAAACGCGAAAATCAAGAGGGTCGAAACCATCGCGTCGCTCCGACCGCCCCTCGTTTTTTGGTGGCGGCGACAGATGGCAACTCCGCTGGGGAAGCCTCGAGAGTTGATCCCATTTAGTGATGGGCCGACTTAAAAATAAATAAACCAAGAAAATAACGCTTTTGCCCTTAACTTGTATTATAACATGTTTTACGGTTTGGCTTTAATAACTGTTGCATGTTTATACTTACGCAATTGTGTGAAATACAAACTGTACACAAACCCTTGCACACTACAGTTCCCTCTATACCCGGGGGCAAGTGAGAAATCCATAGGGAGTGGGTGGCAGGTACGGTTCGCTGTAGTGAGGGCCTTGAGCCCACCAGTGTGATCGGAAACCACCACTCAAGGTGATAACCTTCCTCTTTTGGCAACAAGACTGACTATGGCCTTAGTGCTAAGCATGGTCAGACGGCTGGAGAGTGGGGACCCTATAATGGGGGCACCTTGGGGGCCTTAGCCTGGTGAGAACAGTTAGAACCAACCCTTGCCAATGCACTTCTCTGCAGGAAAACCCAACCTCATGATTAAAACGAATTCTCTCCTGTTCGTGGATGATCGAATTGTGTGTGCATATGTTTGTTGCATTTGTCTGTTGCATAGCATAACCAAACAACAGAAGAAAAATCACAAAAAATATTTTTATAATAAACACCCTTTTCTCGGACAATCTGCCTTTTAGCTAGCCTGGTTTCAGGTTCTTTGTAAGCTAAGTAGCCACGCAGTTACGACAAAAGAGATAAGGGACGCTAAATATTTTTCGCATAAAGCCATATTTTTATCTCGGACAATCTGCCTTTTAGCTAGCCTGGTTTCGGGTTCTTTGTAAGCTAAGTAGCCACACGATCCGACAGAAGAGATAAAAGGCTACAAAAATAAATCCAAAATAAATAAAATAATAATAACAAAATCAAAACATTAATAAAAGAATTTTGACAAAGTCGTATCATTCATATTGCATCATGTCATAAGTGGAAAAACCAATAGAGAAAAAATAAATGCATAAGGAAAGCATACATGCACATCATTTTAATAAACCTCCAAAAAGTGGGTCTTAGAATCGTTTTTGGGAAAATTACCAGGCCAATCCCCTTCGGGAATTTGGAACCTTGTTCTTCACCCTTTTCTCTTCGTTTTGATATATTGTGCGTCTAAATCGGACATCCCGAGTCAAAAGTTATGCCACTTTGAACATCTATCGCCCTTTTGCACTTGGTGCATGCATAAATACATTCATTCTAAGGAGCACTAGATATCCCTAAGACAATGGCGAAAGAGGCCCCGAGCACATTTGTAACCTTCGCGACAAGGAAGGGACAAGTGTACTAAGGTGTGATGATAACCCCCATTATACTTGTCAAATCTGTGATGGGGAAGGAACCATTACACCAAGGTGGGTATGATACCCCACAAAGCGTAAGCTTCAAGGAGGATACCTAAGTCATTGTCTTAAGGAATATCCATCTCATAAATCATTCATTTTAAACAATAAAAATCTTCTTGCATTCTAGAAAGCGGCTGGTATTCTTCATGTCCTCATCCGCATACAAAAAAAAACACAAAATCTCAAACACTATCATACATCATGTTAGAAAATAAAACATGATAATGTTTAGGAAAAAACAAACACTTGCATATATGCATCCACCAAACTTCATCTTCATAACATGCATCTAACATAATAGACAATCGAAGAAGTGGACATTCCTCAATACCATGAAAAGAGGATTAGGGCATTCGCAAGCCATGCACGAGAAGTCAAAAAGAAATAGAAATTCTAACCCGCTATGGGTTCATTTAGGCTTCTCCTCTTTTTATTCAAAAAAATAATAATAACAATAAAAAAATGTACTTTGAAACATTGCATTGAGGAATGTACATTGTCTGGATGAAATAAATAAAATTGTTTGTTTTTATCATCTCTTCAAACGTCTATCGCATTCATAAATTGCATTCATTCTCACTTTAATAATAATAAGATAATAAAAAGAAAGAATTAATTGATGTGCTTTCCATGAATCGGAATAAGATGAAGAGCAAACATTTTGTCATCAAGTTTTTCCCAACGGTTGATCCGCCTAAGGAGGATAATAAGCCTCAACCGTTGGTCATCTGAGTAAATAAGGAAGAGGGGGCAAGGATGTCGTTACATTTTTTTATGTCTCGAACCAAATAAAGTTGTACCATTGAGATACGCAGAAACATCGTCCATCAATGAAGATATCTCCAGCATAGCCAACATTTAGGGGCAAAATTAAAAGTGAAAGAATCTACACCCCCAGGAGCTATAAGACAATGCTCCCAAGAATAAAGGAAAAATAAAAAGACTGAAGAAAAACATAATCCAAAGGGGAAACTGAGAAGACTTTGGACTCATGACGCTAAGGCAGTTCTTTCAACGCTCCACCAAAAGAGACAAACTCACGATAGACGACAAGCTGGTCATGGTTCGAGCTAAAAGCGACATTCGGATCAGTAAGTCGCCTGCCCTATCTTGAATGGATGCGGCCGAAAAGGATCTTTGAAATATCTTTTGCCAATATGAAAAGACTTCCCCAACAATATGAAGGTGACCCACATGGTGAGGAAATATGGATGCCGCCCAAACCAAGGGCTCATTAGAAACTTTCAAGGAATAAGGGAGCCACCAGATTTTAAAGACATTCCTGGCCTAGGGCATGACCCTACAAAGGATCAAGCTACATGGAGAAAAGGGAAGTCTCCCCTCTGCAGCTCAAATCAGATTTTCCCAAATAGAGGAGTTCAAGCGTCAAAAGCGACTTTAGTCATTAGGTGTTCTCCTTCTGATTCTTAGGGTCTGTAAATCCAATGACTATTAGAGATTACTCCTCGGGGCTAGCCCGACCCCCGAGCATTGTAGGGCACACATTTCCCTATAAATTACAAAGAATGTCATTCTTACTATCTGCTTCTCTTCTTGCTATTAATGTCTAAACCTCATTAATAATCATGTTTAAGCAAACGTTTTCAAAAGTGCGTCAAAGTAATCAAATTGCGCCATTGACCAAAATAAAAGTCAAATCCATCACCACTGATTGACTAGAAACACAAAATAAGGTTCTACCTCATCATAATAAAGTCATGTTTCGCCAATGTTGTGTAAAGAGAAAACAGAAAACAAAAATCAAAAGAAGCCCATAGAAGCTCATAGAAGCCGAAAGCCAAAAAGAAAGGGCAAGATACCCGGTAGGAAACCCACAAAGGGGGCTACGCAAAAGTTAGGGCAAACCCGCTAGGAAACCTGAACAACCATAAAGGGTAGCCTAGGCAAAAATTAGGGTTACAAAATAAAGTCCGCTAGGTTTCAAAAGCAAGAAAAAAGAAACCTAGACAAAAGTTAGGACAAAACAAAACACAACATCCTAAGCTGAAAACCCAAAGGGCAGATTAGGGAAGTCAATCAGTCATAGCAAGCGTCATAGAATAAGATGCCACTCCATAAACAAAACGTTGTTTAAACTAGCCTAAACACTCTAACCAACCTTGGCTAGCCGTGCTTACAAAAACCATTTTTTTATTGTCAAAATAAAACAATTCTAAAACACAAGCCTTTGAATTAAATATCCTCTTCTTTCTCTTCTCTTGACCCTTACTACTACAACATTCTAGTAATTAGTAGGGAAATGTGGAGATAGTAATCAATAGGAGGATTGACATCCCCAAAGAAAGGGAGGGGCGCACTGACATGGCAAGTCGCTCTGAAATCAACACAATCATTCTTCGGTCACGGTAAAGTCAAGACGGCAAAATCGGTACAATCTATCCCGTCGATAAAGGCACATAACGTCTGAAGCTCATCAGAAGTAAAAGCACATTGGTTAATCCTTTTGAAAAATTAATCGAAATAGTATTATAGGATGCATATCACAAACATTGCATGCATATGATAGGCTCCTATCTCTCAAAAAAGAGAAGAGAAAGAAAAAATGACAAAAAAAAGAATAATGCCTGCTAGGAGATTCTTAGGCAAAAGTTAGGGTAGCCCGCTAGATCGAAAACCCGCAAAGGGCGGTCTAGGCAAAAGTTAGGGCATTCATAAAAAAGGAAAAATCCCGCTAAGATATCCTAGGCAAAAATTAAGGCAGCCCGCTAGATCGAAAACCCCAAAAAGGGCGGTCTAGGCAAAAGATAGGGCTAAACCAAAAAATGAATAATAGAGAGGGGCCCTTCATCATAATCATAAAAATTCCAGCAGGAGAATATCAATCACTTTTCAAGATGCATCAATCAAAAAGAATAGATTGCATCTAGGGCATCCACACACAAGTAGTCGCACAAAACGACTTTGTCAATGTCAAAAATAAAAGAAATAAAAATTACTTTAGACAAATAAAAAACGAAAAGCATTCATGCATATAAGGAGACTAGCTCCATGTTTGTGATTGAAAACAGGATCACCAAGACCGAGTCTCAATAATGGCCTCAAGAAAACGGAACAAGTCGTCAATCAAGCGACTCATCAAAATAAGAGCTTCCGGAAATCAAGAGCTTCAGCTACCATCCTTCTACCTAAAAAAAAAAAAAAAAGAAGAAGGAACATATAAGAAGTCTTCAAACATTTCTCAAGAAAGAGGAGCAAGTCGTCAATCAAGCGACTCAGCAGAATAAAGGAGCTTCCAGAAGCCAAAACTCCGACATTTTCCCTTTCACCCAATAAAAGAGGGCACAATCATCAGACATCATAAAAGAAAAGCCGACGGAAAGGCTTAGTCATCCCCAAGAGGATCACTTCTTACTCCGAAGGCAAAACAAAAATACTCCTCACGGCTCAACATTACCACCACATGAGTCATCGAGCACACTCACCCAAAGTCTGCTCCACACTCCCCAATGGAGAATAAAGGCTTCAAGAGCCCATCATCATCAGTAGTCAAAAGAGTCCAAACCATCAAGGGCTCAACAAAAAGAAAGAAGAGAAAAGAAAACCCTTGCATCTCCAGCGGATGTCCAAAAGGCCATGACAGAGAGGGCCGAATAAAAATCCTCAAGTGGATCTCCAAAAAATTCTACAAAAAGGAATTAAAAATTCCCATCCCCCATTGGAATAAGAGCTTCACAAGTATAGCTTGCATCAACATCAATCAAGGAGCCAAGACTCCATCCCTAGAAAAGAAAAATCAGATCCCCAAGAAGGAAGTCAACTAATTCCCTGGTGGATCAATAAAGGAAAAAAAACGTCATCCCTAGTGGACCCCACCAAAAAGAAGGGAAAAAGCCAGCGTAATAAAAAGAGACTAAAAAGTAAAAAGGCTTACGCATTATCCCCATTAAAAAGCCAGATTTCAAAATCGCGATAAAAAAGAGATAAATCGCGAAAAAAAGGCGAAATCAATCCTAACTTTTAGGCAATCAATAAAATCCCTAAGTGGGTCACCACAAAAAAGGAAAAATCAACCAAAAAAGAAGGAATCGGAAATTCCATTCCTCCAACAAAAACAAAAGTATCGGCAAAGCCATCTCATACCAACAACATCCAACAAGGAGTCAAAACTCCATTCCCTCAAAGGGGAAAACAAAATTAGATCCCCAGGAAGGCAACTAATTCCCCGGTGGATCACCAAAGAAAGAAAGATCATCTTAGTGAGTCTAGTGAGCCTACTGCAAAGGCAAAACTTCAAGTTCACCCTCAAAATGTCATTTGCCTATGCATAGGCAAGACCTGGCAAGCATGCAAGAGCAGGTATCCCCATATCAGCCTAGTCAGAGGCAAAACAAATGAAACCAAAAGTCTTCACTTCCGATGAAGCGTCTGCCTACTCAGAGGCATCCAGTCCCACGCAACGGACTGCAACTACCAGTCTGATGGGGGGTTCATACCCATCCAGTCCCACACAACGGACTACAACTACCAGCCTGATGGGGGGTTTATACCCATCAATCGAAGGATCGGCTACCGTCAGATGGAGTATCCTGAGGTTCTACCACGTGTCCACTGAAGGGATCGGCTACCGTCAGAAGGAGTATCCCAGAAGTGCACGAACACCGAGATTTTCCCCAGAAGATCAACCGCCGCAAGACGAGACATCTGAAGGGTAACCGGGCAAGAGGGTCAACTCCTTTACCTTCCTGTCAATCTGTCTGGCACAACAGGGCAACAGCTGACTAGTCAGGTAAAGGGGGGGCAGCTATAGACCCCAAATCTTTCCCGGTCTGCAAATAAAGAGTAGAAGACCTCCTATTCGAAGATGGACGAAGCCTAACAAGCCACTAGGAGAGACTATTAGGCCCCATGCTAGGATAGGAGGGACTTTTGGCACGAAAATAAAGTCTCTCGCCCTTTTGGGACGAGACCGCCGTCTTGCCTCACGCAAATGGCGACACCGCCGTCTCGTTTGGCGAGACGGTGGTCTCGCCACCTGCGAATGGCGAGATGGCGGCCTCGCTTTCCCAGACGGCGTTCTCGCCACTTTGGCATGGCGAGACGGCGGTCTCGACCCTGTCAGACGAGAACGGCGGTCTCGCCACTGTCAAGCGCGAAAACCTATAAATAGGGGCTTCGTCCCCTCATTTCCACACACCACACAACATTCTCTCCCCCTTCTCTCTAGGAGTTCTCTCTCTAGAATCCCTCCGACGCATTTCTGGAGCTTCTGAGTGTCTTTAGAGTGATTTATGAGTGTTTCAAGAGGTTTCCGGCGCTGTAGAGTGAAGAGTTGTCACAAAGCACCCTCTTTTTTAAAGAGAATTAATAGAAGAAGCGTGCTTCGGAGGTTTACATTCTCCCTCTCCACTTTTACTACTTTATTTAAATTACGCAATAGATAGGGCCATGTAGTCATAATATTTTAATTCCGCAAATAAAAGGGTAAAAACGTATTTTCCGGTTTATTTATCAATAAAAATAGCTGGCCTATCATAGGAAACCCGAAAGGGGCGTCGTAAAGGAACTAATACTTCCTTTGTGTTAGAATCGCGCAGCGGAATGTTCGCGTGGTCGGACAAAAACCAAGAGGGGGGGGGGTGAATTGGTTTCTTAATAAAAATTAGGTTTTCAAAATTTTCCCCAAATTTTACCGATTAAAAACTGTGTAAATGTAAATAGATAAGAGAAGAGAATCTTACACAGGAGATTTATACTGGTTCGGATCAAAAGACCGTACGTCCAGTTGCTAATCACTCAAACAGAGGATTAACGCTGTCACTATAAACAAATTGTTACAATACAAATTACAATGGAAAAGATAAAGTAAAGATAACACCTCTCTTGAAATCCACAAGAGATGAAGAACAGCTTTCCCCAGAGACAGCATAGCACACAATCCACTAAGAACTCCACTTAGTGATTCTTATCGCTTCTAGCCCACACCAGGTTCAGAAAGCCCCTTTTTCTTGCAACAAACAGTTCTCTGGCACTACAACACTTAACTTTTGTATGAAAAAGGTTGTTCTTCTTTTCTGAGTGCCATAGAAGAGTTTAAGTAGAGAAATTAGGGTTTGGGAATTGGGATTTTCGGAATTAAGGTTCTTGGAAATAAGGTTTTCGAAAATAGGTTTGATTTGAAGTTAAAAATCAAAATCTGACTGAAATAATCGATTAAAATAAGTATTAATCGATTAAAGCAGAGCCAAATATCAACAGAACCCAAACCTCTCTGTTTTAATCGATTAAAAGGTGGTTTAATCGATTAAACTGCCTGATAATCGATTAAAAGTTGGTTTAATCGATTAAACCAGTGAGTTGTTACAGAAAATGATTTTTCTCATTGTTTTAATCGATTATTTCCCTATTTAATTGATTAAAGCCGAGCCTGGATGATAAATTTGAGCTTTTTGAAGCTTCTAAGGTGCAGACTATGTACCGGCTATCTTAAACTCTAATATTACAGACTCAATCTAATTGAAAAAGAGTTATTACAATACAAAACAAGTCTTCAACACTCTAAGTCTTTGTGTTCTTGAATCATCATCAAAATCAACAATCTTTATGTTCATCAAGTGCAACATCAAGTCCTTGAATGTTCAACAATCTCCCCTTTTTGATGATGATCAAAATTATCTTTTAAAGCCTTGTAATAACTTTGTTTTATCTGTCATACTAACAAACACATTAAACATACCGAGATAATATTTAAAAGTAATTCATAAGAGGCTTTAAATATTTCTCCCCCTATTTTGATTATAATAAAAAATAACTCTGCAATAACAATCATAAGAGCTCCCCCTCAAAATATGCATAAGTTGGAGATAACTCCCCCTCAATCAAAGCATTAAAGAAACATCATATTTTATTGCAGAAACAATCATTCATTACAATAACAAGAGAAAATAACAAAAAGAAAATAATCAACAAAATTTAAAATTCTGCACTATCATCATCATTAAAGTGTGCATCAAATCTATTTTCTAAACGGCACACTTTATCATCTACATCAGATATATGGCGAATTATTTCCTCATGTCATACTCCAGAAAGAGTGAAGAATGATTGCATCCTCTGATTCATGTCAGATAACATGTCTTCCATGGATTGTCGGGTTTCATGATGAGTAGAGGAAGTTCCAACACTTTGAATTTGGTCAGAGGGAAATTCAGCAGTTGGAGGCATATCTTCATCAGAATCTTCATTAGCATCACCTTGATTAAGAACGTCATCTTTGTGAACATAAATATCATTTACATGCACCATTTGGAGTTGAATCAATGTGTTGTCCAGCATGCGGTTCAAGTTATTTGTTCTAACTGCTTGTTCACCTTCAACATTCACTCCTTTATATTCAAGAATACGAGAGACAAGTAAAGCATATGGAATTTTGAATGTGGGATGACGTTTTGCTTTTAACATGGTCATTGTGACAAGAACGCCCCAATCTAACGGCTCATTATTCATTATGGCATGAATAATACGAAGATCAATGGAAGAACATTGGGCATGATTTGTAGCTCGAGGACATAGGATCCAGACAATTAGATGGAGAATCATGCGTTCCTCCTTCTTTAAAGGTCCAGCATGAAGGAGACGTCCAATCTCCATGGAGGGATTTCGCAGAAAAGAACGGTAAGCTAAGAACCTGTTAGAAAAGTAGTTTTAGATCAAGAGGGGGGGTGAATTGATCTTTGAAAGTTTTTCGCAAATAACAGATTATCTAATTCGAAAATTAAGTTTAAAGATATGTTCTTGAATCAAAAAGCAATCAATCAAAATAATGCAGCAACAGAATTTAAAGGAGAGAAAGGTTAAGAAAGATATCACCGGTATTTTATACTGGTTCACCCAATACCAGGGCTACGTCCAGTCTCCAACCAAATTCCAGCTGGGTTCCACTAGATTAAATGTTTCTACGATTCAACAATCTTACACCTAATCTATCACAAGAACCAAATTCCAGTTCTCGCACTCAACCTCTCACCAAGAACCAAATTCCGAGTTCTTGATAACCTCTACAACCAAATTCCAGCTACGAGAGAAACCAAGTGCCCAAATTCCAGGCACCAACACCTAACCTTTCACCAAGAACCAAATTCCGAGTTCTTGACAACCTCTACAACCAAATTCCGAGTTGCAGAGAAACCGAGTGCCCAAATTCCAGGCACCAAACAATACAACAAGAATGTAAAAGAATTGAAAAAGAAGAAACTAGAAAGCTCAAACCAGTTTATGCTATTCTGTAGTGAGTTTCTTCTTTAAAGAAAAGCAATATGCCTCAAGAAAGATTTTTAAAGAACTTCTCAAAAACTGTCGTGAATCTTTCTTGAAAAAAGTGCTAAAGTTGCTTGATTGATTGCTTAAGGATGTGTGAAAACTTATATTCAATGTGTGTTTAAAAAGTTCAAGCCAAACTGTTTTTATAGAAGATTTTCAAAACTGCTGGTTTAATTAATCTGTTAAAAGATTCTTTTAATCTGTTAAAAGTGCAGTTTTAATCTGTTAAAACTTCTTTTAATCCATTAATACGTTCTTGATTCTTTAACAGATTTGTTTTAACTGATACGACAACGTTTATATCAATTAAAACACTTTATAAAAAATCTTCTAAGTTGATTTAATCGATTATTTCGCGATTCAATCGATTGAAATACTGCAAAACTTTCTTATAAAACTTTTCAAGTTATTTTAACTGATAAAAATAAGTTTTAATCGATTAAAACGCTGTGTAGAAAATTTCTAAGTTGTTTTAATCGATTGAAACGAGATTTAATCGATTAAAAGAGTTATGATCGGTCATAACTAAATTTTGATCGATCATAACTGATTCTGATCGGTCATAATTGCATTCTGATCGATCATCCTGACCCTTTAAGTGATTTTAATCGATTGAAACATGTTTTAACCGATTTAAAAAATTCTGATCGCTCATAATTCAAATCTGATCGATCACATTTGATTCTGATCGGTCATATTTGTATTCTGATCGATCATAATGAGTTCTAAATGGTTTTAATCGATTAAAATCAAGTTGTATCGATTAAAATACTGTAAAAACACTTCTTTGAATATTCTAAGAGTTTTTAATCGGTTATTTCAAAACTATATCAGTTAAAAACATGTTTAAGAAAGCTTTTGTCAAAATAATTTGTTTTTAATTGTTTAAAACGATTTTAGAGGCATTTTGCAAAATCTTTTAAGTGAAGAAACCTCATGCAGCAGAAAAGATAAAATGATTTTACCTAAGCATTCTGTAGACACATTAATCCTTCTACTCTTTTATCTAAGTGACTTGTTGACCGCTGCAAAGTTGACTTTTTACTTCATCTTTGACTTCATCAAATCAATGAGATATTTGCCAATGTATTTCAATAAGATCTTCATCACTTTCAGAACCTGTCAAAATCATCTAGCTCACCATAAATGTTAATAGCATCTTCTCTAATTGGAAAGTGAGCGACGTTTTCCCAAATATCATCGTCAAGAATAATTGTAATCCCTTTTACTCTAGAAGTAGCAATTTGATCTCTAAATTTAAATCTAGAGTAAAATACCCTAACTAAGTCAGGATAATAAGTACCTTGCATTTGGATGAAGGGAAGAACTCCTTGAATTTCAAGAAGGTTGGGAAAATTGAATCCCCTATTGATGAATTGCTCACCAATAAGAAACTTGGGAGAAATAATAGCCCGTTCCTTCCAGTAGGTCAGAAATTCTTGTTGGCCATCTGTATCAAAAATCCATCCTTCTACAGAATTAGGACGGGGTCGAGATGAGGGTGCAGATCTTCTTCTAGTAGGGATCTTAGCACGAGAAGATGAGGTCATTGAAAGATTAGAGGAATAACAAGAAGATTTAGAAAGCTAAGTGTATTGAGAAGAGGGCAAGGTAGCTAGAATAAGGCAAGATAGCTTGATTTCAAGAGATAGAAGTGAGTATAAGTGAAATGAAGGTCCCTATTTATAACCAAGCATCTCCAACGTTCATATAGAAGGGAATAATGGTCAAAATATCCAGTTGGCAGCGGCTAGGAAGCAAACTTGGTCGGATTTAATCGATTAAAATTCAAATTAATCGATTAAATCACTTCAGTACCCGTTTAATCGATTATTTTAGGTCGTTAATCGATTATTATTGGTTTTAATCGATTAATGGACGAATTAATCGATTATTCTAGAGAGGAATACCCTGTTTTAAGTGTTTTGGATGCAAATAATTGATTATTACTCCAATTAATCGATTATTCCAGAGAGGAATGCCCTATTTTGAGTGTTTTGGATGCAAATAATCGATTATTACTCCAATTAATCGATTATTCCAGAGAGGAATGCCCTGTTTTGAGTGTTTGAACACATGATAACCTATGAACATCCTAGAGAATGAATTATAACATTACAACCATCCAAAAACAGTCAAATTAAGCAGAATTTAAGCTATTTCTAATATCTCTAAGTCTCTTCTAAGATCATAGAATCTATCCTTGGGTAGAGGCTTAGTAAAAATATATGCTAATTGACGTTTGGTATCTACATACTCTATTTTACAGTTTCCTTTGCTGATATGATCTCTCAAAAACTGATGTCTTATTTCTATATGTTAAGTCCTAGAGTGCATTACTGGATTCTTAGTAAGATTTATTGCACTCGTATTATCACACATCAACGGAATGTCATTTAAAAAGATACTATAATCTTCTAACTGTTGTTTCATCCACAGAATTTGAGCACAACAACTACCAGCTGCAATATATTCAGCTTTAGTGGTAGATAAAGCAACACATGCTTGTTTCTTAGAATGCCAAGATATTAAGGATGAACCTAACAAATGACATGTCCCACTAGTACTTTTCCTATCAATTTTACATCCACCATAATCGGCATCAGAATATCCTATTAAACTCATACAAGCATCGAGACGGATACCACAAACCAAAACCGAGTAGTTCCTTTTAAGTATTTTAAAATATGTTTCACTACGCAATTAGATGAGATTCTTTAGGACAAGCACTGAAATCTAGCACACACGCAGACAGAATGCATAATATCGAGGTCTACTTGCGGTTAAGTATAACAGTGATCCTATCATACCTCTATACATAGTTTCATTAACTTCCAAACCTGATTCATCCTTGTCTAGATAGCATGAAGTTCCCATGGGTGTGTTTGCTTCCTTTGAGGTGTCCATTCCAAATTTTTTAAGGATCTCTTTGCAGTATTTGGTTTGAGAGATGAAAATGCTTTCTTTAAGTTGCTTGATTTGTAGTCCAAGGAAGAATGTCAATTCTCCCATCATAGACATTTCAAACTCTCCCTGCATTATCTTAGCAAATTCTACACATAACGAATTATCAGTTGATCCAAAAATAATATCATCAACATATACCTGGACCAATAAGATATGTTCTTTAACTCTCTTTATAAATAGTGTAGAATCAATTTTTCCTCTAGAAAAATCATTTGATGTTAGGAAACTACTTAACCTTTCATACCAAGATCTAGGAGCTTGTTTCAACCCATATAAAGCTTTCTTTAATTTAAAAACATGATTAGGAAAACTAAAATCCTCAAAACCAGGGGGTTGCTCCACATAAACTTCTTCTTTAATAAAACCATTCAAAAATGCACTTTTAACATCCATTTGATATAGTTTAAATTTCATTAAAGATGCATAGGCAAGAAGTAGGCGTATAGCCTCTAACACTGGCAACGGGAGCATAAGTTTCATCATAATCTATACCTTCCTCCTGACAATAGCCTTTTGCAACAAGTCCGGCTTTACTCTTTGTTATGTTCCCATCTTCATCAAGTTTATTTCTAAACACCCATTTGGTTCCAATAACTTGATATGATTCTTCCCTTGGGATTAATTCCCAGACTTGATTTCTTTCAAATTGGTTAAGTTCTTCTTGCATGGCTATGCACCATTGTTCATCTTTAAGTGCTTCCTCAACATTCTTGGGTTCAATCTGTGACACAAAAGCTACAGACATACAAAAATTAGTCATATTTCTTGTTCTTACCCCTTTTGAGATGTCACCTATGATATTGTCCATTGAGAGTCCTCTAGGTGATTGCCATTCTTTTGCTAATTCATGCGTTTGAGAAGGCTCATTTTCTTCCAAATATAATTCATCAAGAGCCTCTCTTATATATTCATCATCACCTGCAATTTCTTTATTTGACTCAAGAGGATTTCCCCCAAGGTCTACAATCTCATCAAAGGTAACATGTATAGATTCTTCTATATTCAAAGTTCTCCTATTAAACACCCTATAGGCCTTGCTAGTTAATGAATAACCTAAGAAAATGCCCTCATCAGCTTTAGAGTCAAATTTTCCTAAGTTATCCTTTCCATTATTTAACACAAAACACTTACATCCAAAGATTTTCAAATGAGCAACATTAGGCTTTCTACCATTAAACAATTCATAGGGAGTTGATTTTATAATTGGCCTAATGAGCATCCTATTCAAAACATACTAAATGATCAATTTTCTTTCAATAAATACAAGAGACAAACAATTCATTTAACTATAGGAACCCAAATATATTTTCCTTTAGGAACACCAAAATGCTTAATTTTACATCTATTTGAAGTATGACCATGTTTCATACAATAAAAGCATGCATTTGATGTAACTTTTGAATATGATGAATCTTTAACCATAGATGTTCTAGTTCCTTTTTCTACCCATACTCTTTTATTTTTCCTTTTAGGCTTTTTCAAAGGAACTTGATAATTTACACTATTTTGAGTTACAACAACTTTATTATTATTACTCAATTCCTTTTCGGCTTTATCAAGTAGATGATTAAGTATATCTATGTCATACTCATACTCTTTACAAGATGCACATACTATATTCTTATCATTATTCTCATCTATGCATACAATTTTTGTTTCTAAGGTTTCCTTTTCCTCTAAACATGCAATTTTCGTTTTTAATGACTCCTTTTCCTCTAAACATATAATTTTCGTTTTTAAGGACTCTACCTCCTTTTTGGAACTACTTAAACTCTTTTTCACAGCTTTGTATTCATTTTTCAAGTCCTTAAAGGCACTAAACAATTCATTATATGCATTTTGTAATTCATCAAAATCATTTTCATCATCACTTGAGGATGAGTCGGAATCACTAACCTCAAAGTCGGAAGAAATGATGTCATTTGCCAATAAGCAAATATTTGCTTCAACTTCCACATTGCTTGACCCCAAACTTGAGTCACTATCATCGGTTCCTTCATAGGTTACTCTTAGTTTTTCCCACATCTCTTGAGCACTCTTACAAGTGGATATTCTGTAAAACTCATCAAGGGTTAAAGCAGATGATATTATATTTCTAGCCCTAACATCATATTGGGCTTTCCTATTTTCTTCATGTGACCATCTAGAAAATTGTTTTGGTACTTCTACTCCATTTTCAAAAACTTTAGGAATAAAAGGACCGTTTAAAATAGCGTCCCAAACGCCTCTATCAACAGACTCTAAAAAGATTTGCATTCGTACCTTCCAAAAAGGATAATTTTGACCCGCAAAAAGTGGGGGTCTGTTGATAGACGCACCTTTGGCAAAAATTTGATTTTGTCCGACCATTTTCGAAAATTTGAATGACTATCAAAGCAAGCTCTGATACCACTTGTTAGAATCGCGCAGCGGAATGTTCGCGTGGTCGGACAAAAACCAAGAGGGGGGGTGAATTGGTTTCTTAATAAAAATTAGGTTTTCAAAATTTTCCCCAAATTTTACCGATTAAAAACTGTGTAAATGTAAATAGATAAGAGAAGAGAATCTTACATAGGAGATTTATACTGGTTCGGATCAAAAGACCCTACGTCCAGTTGCTAATCACTCAAATAGAGGATTAACGCTGTCACTATAAACAAATTGTTACAATACAAATTACAATGGAAAAGATAAAGTAAAGATAACACCTCTCTTGAAATCCACAAGAGATGAAGAACAACTTTCCCTAGAGACAGCACAACACACAATCCACTAAGAACTCCACTTAGTGATTCTTATCGCTTCTAGCCCACACCAGGTTCAGAAAGCCCCTTTTTCTTGCAACAAACAATTCTCTGGCACTACAACACTTAACTTTTGTATGAAAAAGGTCGTTCTTCTTTTCTGAGTGCCATAGAAGAGTTTAAGTAGAGAAATTAGGGTTTGGGAATTGGGATTTTCGGAATTAGGGTTCTTGGAAATAGGGTTTTCGAAAATAGGTTTGATTTGAAGTTAAAAATCAAAATCTGACTCAAATAATCGATTAAAAGAAGTATTAATCGATTAAAACAGAGCCAAATATCAACAGAACCCAAACCTCTCTGTTTTAATCGATTAAAAGGTGGTTTAATCGATTAAACTGCCTGATAATCGATTAAAAGTTGGTTTAATCGATTAAACTAGTGAGTTGTTACAGAAAATGATTTTTCTCACTGTTTTAATCGATTATTTCCCTATTTAATCGATTAAAGTCGAGCCTGGATGATAAATTTGAGCTTTTTGAAGCTTCTAAGGTGCAGACTATGTACCGGTTATCTTAAACTATAATATTACACACTCAATCTAATTGAAACAGAGTTATTACAATACAAAACAAGTCTTCAACACTCTAAGTCTTTGTGTTCTTGAATCATCATCAAAATCAACAATCTTTATGTTCATCAAGTGCAACATCAAGTCCTTGAATGTTCAACACTTTGCACGTAACTAACTCCCTTACCCAACTCTGGTTCTAATGACCAAAGTTGGTTTTTCAAAAACCAACGCCTTTTAAACTCCTTTGCCGATGTTTTCGGTAAAAACATCGGTGGCGACTCCATAGAACCCTTCAAAAATTAGTCCTTGGGTTAGCCCGGTTATCGGACAACCCAAGGACAACCTTTCGAAAACCTCGCCCCTAGGTTAGCCCGGTTATCGGACAACCTAAAGGCATTGTAACCACCCATAAAAAAACACGAAAATCAAGAGGGTCGAAACCATCGCATCGCTCTGACCGCCCCTCGTTTTTTGTAGACCCCAAATCTTGCCCCGTCTGCAAATAAAGAGTAGAAGACCTCCTATTCGAAGATGGATGAAGCCTAACAAGCCACTAGGAGAGACTATTAGGCCCCATGCTAGGATAGGAGGGACTTTTGGCACGAAAATAAAGTTTCTCGCCCTTTTGGGACGAGACCGCCGTCTCGCCTCACGCAAATGGCGAGACTGCCGTCTCGTTTGGCGAGACGGCAGTCTCGCCACCTGCGAATGGCGAGACGGCGGTCTCGACCCTGTCAGACGAGAACGGCGGTTTCAACACTGTCAGGCGCGAAAACCTATAAATAGGGGCTCCCTCTCCTCATTTCCACACACCACACAACATTCTCTCCCCCTTCTCTCTAGGATTTCTCTCTCTAGAATCCCTCTGACACATTTCCGGAGCTTCTGAGTGTCTTTAGAGTGATTTATGAGCGTTTCGAGAGGTTTCCGGCGTTGTAGAGTGAAGGGTTGCCACAAAGCACCCTCTTTTTTAAAGAGAATTAATAGAAGAAGCATGCTTCGGAGGTTTACATTCTCCCTCTCCACTTTTACCGCTTTATTTAAATTACGCAATAGATAGGGCCATGTAGTCATAATATTTTAATTCCACAAATAAAAGGGTAAAAGCGTATTTTCTAGTTTATTTATCAATAAAAATAGCTGGCCTATCATAGGGAACCCGAAAGGGGCGTCGTAAAGGAACTAATACTTCCTTTGCACGTAACTAACTCCCTTACCCAACTCTGGTTCTAATGACCAAAGTTGGTTTTTCGAAAACCAACGCCTTTTAAACTCCTTTGCCGATGTTTCTGGTAAAAACATCGGTGGCGACTCCATAGAACCCTTCAAAAATTAGTCCTTGGGTTAGCCCGGTTATCGGACAATCCAAGGACGACCTTTCGAAAACCTCGCCCCTAGGTTAGCCTGGTTATCGGACAACCTAAAGGCGTTGTAACCACCCATAAAAAAACGCGAAAATCAAGAGGGTCGAAACCATCGCGTCGCTCCGACCGCCCCTCATTTTTTGGTGGCGGCGACAATGCTCCATGAAGGCCGGTGTAATCTCGGTTACTTCTTCCTGAAGGCTCTCAAGGACTTCGGGAGCCGCCCCGTTGGAGCCATCCTCATGGGTCCTCTTATCACCCCGCTAGCCGAGAAATGGGGGTGCTGCAATGGAGAGAACATCCCCTCTAACCTCCGACCCGAGTACATCAGCGGGTCCATGCTCGTCATCATGGGGATTCTCATCAGGCAAGGATCTCAGGTGGCCCTACATCCCAAGCTCGCCATGATGCTGGATATCCAGGATCTGGAGGCGACACAAGAGATCCCGATGCCCCCGGGGTTTGGGCAGCAATAGCAACAACAACAGGAGCAACAACAGTACAAGGACGACTTTGCTGGCATGAACCGTCACATGCATGATATCCGCCAGCAGTTGGACCAGATGTCCTTAAGCCAGGACGTCTTCGAAACGCGACTGGAAGCCTTCCGCCAGACATAGGAGGGGAGGAGACAAGACCTACCAATGATCCGGTAGGATTAGCTCAACTCAATCCGGAGCCAGGAGGAATTTCAAAGGCATATGTTTCGGTAGTTCCCCCCTCCAGGGTCGTCTCCAGACTCAAGTCCGCCGCCGTCTTAGGGATATCACTAAAATAATCATTGTACAGACTCTATCATGATATGAATAAATTCTTTTAGTAAATTTGTTTGCCTTTACTCTCTTTCCAAAAAGTTAGCATAACAAAAGAGACTAAAAAATAAAAAGACTTACGCTCAATTCGAAAAAGCCAAAATCCAAATCGCAAGAAAAAAGATAAATTGCGGAAAAAGGCAGGATTAAATCCAAAACTTTAGCCAAGGAAAACTGGCAAGACGACCACATTAACCAAGAATCCCCAACAATCAACAAGTTGGACGACTATCGGAAGAACCAAAAGAATCCCCGGCACACTGGACGACTTTTATCGAAAAAATAAAAAACATTCATCAAAACAAGAGAGCATTTCTCACAGAACCGGCGCATGACCTAGAGTAGTAAGCCGGCACCACCACCAGTCCTACGAAGTGGACTGCACCAGCCAGATGGGGGGTTCATACCCATCAACCTGCGCATGAGCCAGAGCAGTAAGTCGCAGTCGGTCCTACGAAGTGGACCATACCAGCCAGATGAGGGGTTTATACTCATCCAATCCTACGATGATGGACTGCAAATGCTACCAACCGGATGGGGGTTCATACGCATCAATCAAAGGGTCAGCTACCGCAAGCAGGAGCATCCCAAAGCTACAACCAATCGGATGGGGATTCATACTCATCAACCAAAGGGTCGGCTACCGCAAGAAGGAGCATCCTAAGGTTCTACCACTTGTCAGTTGAAGGGTTGGCTACCGGAAGAAGGAGGATCCCGAAGCTACAAGCAACCAGACGACGGTTCATACTCATCAACCGAAGGGGCGGATACCGCAAGAAGGAGCATCCTGAGGTTCTACCACGTGACAACCAAAGGGGTCGGCTACCACATGAAGGAGCATCCCAAAGGCGCGCACACACATTTTTCATCTAGAGGGTCGGCTACGGCAAGATGGAGCATCTGAAGGACATCCGGGCAAGAGGGTTAACTCCTTTACCCTCCAGCCGATCTTTTTGGCATAACAGGCCAACAGTCGGCTAGTCAGGTGAAGGAGGGGTAGCTGTAGACCCCAAATCTTGCCTGACCTCAAAATAAAGAGCAAAAGACCTCCAATTCGAAGATGGGCAAGGCCTAAAAGGTCCCTAGGATAGACTAATAGGCCCCATATTAGATTATGAAGGTTTTTTGTACAGAAAAAACAAGGAATTCCACCTGGAAGGCCGAGACCGCCGTCTCGCCATCGGCAAAGGGCGAGACTGCCGTCTCGTTTGGCGAGACGGCCTTCTCGCCACTTGCCAAGGTAAGACCGCCATTTCGTTTGGCGAGACGACCTTCTCGCCATTTATCAATGGCGAGACGACCGTCCCACTTGGTGAGACGACCGTCTCGACCTTGCTAGGTGAGACGACCATCTCGACTTGACAGGCGTGAATCCCTATAAAAGGAGGGAACGTTCCCCTCCTTTTCACACAATTCTTCAACTTTCCCTTCTGTAATTATTCTAAATTCTTCTCCTAGGATCCCTCCGAAGCATTTTTGAAGTTTCTTAGCATTCTTAGAGGGTATTCTGTAGCGTTGTGAGGAAGTTGTAGAGTGAAGGTTTGCCAAAAAGCATCTTACTTCAAGAATATTAATTACGAAAGCATGCTTCGAAGGTTTTCACACTTTCTCTCTTTCTTTTACCGCTTTTTATTTACATTTATACGTGCATTAGCTGTTAGGGCCATGTAGTCGATATCTTAAATTTCGCAAATAAATAAAGGGTAAAAGCGTCATTTTAAAGGTCTATTTATGAAATAAACGGCCCATCATAGGGAACCCGAAAGGGGCGTCGTAGGGAAGCTAATACCTTCCCTACGCGTAACTAACTCCCTTACCCAACTCTGGTTATAATGGCCAAAGTTGGTTTTTCAAAACCAACGCCTTCTTTTTCTCCTTTTCTAATGTTTTCGGATAAAACATTGGTGGCGACTCCAGAACCCATTTTCAAAAACCTCGCCTTTAGGTCCATCCCGGTTATCGGACAACTTAAAGGAGTTGTAACATCACTTTTAAAACACGAGTCGAAGTCAGAATCCATCGCATCGCTCTGACCGCCTCTTTTGATGACGACAACAATGAGGATTGCCAACAAGATTTCGAAAAGATTAAGTTGTGCTTGACTAATCCACCAGGATTGGTACTGCCCACTGAAGGGAAACCTCTCATTCTTTATCTATCAGTGCTCGAAGAATCTATGGGATGTGTGCTCGGTCAGCAGGATAACACGGGAAAGAAAGAGCAAGCCATATATTACCTCAGTAAAAAATTCCTAGACTATGAGACCCACTATAAAACCTCCCTAAAGCATTTCCAGAGTTTGAGTGCTCCTTTTACACACTCTGTAGCCAGAGTCTTTAGGTCGTTTAAGGAGTGGGCAGCGTCGTAGAGTGAGGGGATAGCCAAGAAGCATCCTCAATCTTCAAAAATCTAATACAAAGTTTGCCACGGAGGTTTCTTCCACATACTCTTTTATTACTTTCTTTATTGCCTTCCTTGTATGCATATTAAGTATTAGAGCCAAGTAGATGTTTAATTCCTGCAAGTAGATGAAATAATAAGGGTAAAAACATAATTTCTCAGTTTTTATTTTATAAATTAGTCCATCAAAGGGAACCCGAGAGGGGCGTTGTGGGGTGCTAACACCTTCCCCACACGTAACTAACTCCCTTACCCGACTTTGGTTGTAATGACCAAAGTTGACTTTTTCTAAAACCAATGCCTTGTAACCTTTTTCAGTGTTTAAGGTTAAAACATTGGTGGCGAATCCATAGAACCTTTTACGAAAACCTCGCCTTTAGGTCCACCCCGGTTATCAGACAACCTAAAGGCGTTGACCACTTCTTTAGAAAATGCGAGTCATACGAAAAACCATCGCGTCGCTCCGACCACCTCTTTTGATGGCGGCGACAGTGAGAATAAAAGCTCCTCTTGAGAGGTTCGCTTGACCACAAAGGGCCCTTCATAGTTTGTCACCCATTTTCTGATTTTGTCCTTCTAGGCTGGAAGCAATTTCTTTATCACTAAATCCCCCTCGTGATAAGTGTGGGGTTGACCTTTTTGTCGTAAGCCCTTTTGATTTTCTTTTGGTAGGTTTGTCCGTGACATATGGCGTCCAATCGTTTTTCTTCAATTAGGTTCAACTAATCGTATCAATTTTGGGCCCATTCTGCTTTTGTCAACTTTGCTTCCATAATAACTCGCAGAGAGGGTATTTCGACTTCCACTAGTAGTACGACCTCCATGTCGTATACGAGGGAAAACAGAGTGGCTCTTGTGGAGGTCCGTACAGAAGTTCGATATCTGTGCAAGGCAAAGGGTAACATTTCATGCTAATCTTTATATGTTATCACCATCTTATAGATGATTTTCTTAATGTTTTTATTGGCCGCTTCTACTGCACTGTTCATTTTGGGTCGGTATGGGGAGGAATTGTGATGTTGAATTTTGAAATCTTGATATAACTTTTCCATCATCTTATTTTTCAGATTGGTCCCATTATCAGTAATGAGATGATGGGGGATGCCATACCAACACAAGATGTTTTACTTGACGAAGGTGGTCACTACTTTCTTGGTCACAAGATGTTATATGTTATCACCATCTTATAGATGATTTTCTTAATGTTTTTATTGGCCGCTTCTACTGCACTGTTCATTTTGGGTCGGTATGGGGAGGAATTGTGATGTTGAATTTTGAAATCTTGATATAACTTTTCCATCATCTTATTTTTCAGATTGGTCCCATTATCAGTAATGAGATGATGGGGGATGCCATACCAACACAAGATGTTTTACTTGACGAAGGTGGTCACTACTTTCTTGGTCACATGTGCATAGGATGCCAATTCTACCCATTTGGTAAAGTAGTCAATGGCCACCAGGATGAAGCGATGACCATTGGATGTGATGAGCCATTATTTTCCCACATTTCTTATCTTTATGTACTTATCTTAATTGGTGCATTGTGTTTAATTGTCTATTATTAGTGCATTTTCATTGATTGGGCTTCATTGGGCCATTATTCCAAATTTTTTTTAATTTAGCATTAATTGGTCTAATTTTCGTTTCTAATTATTTTTAGGTATTTTTGGTGAAACAATTTTGAAGTATGGACATTAATATTGAGATGAAGAGAGTTTCCACATCTTTGCCATGTCAACTGCCACTTCACCTGCCATGTCACCTTCCACATCACTGCCATGTCACTGCCACATCACCTTCCATGTCAGCTGCTATTTCCACATCATATTAATGATTGCCACGTCAGCTAGGGTTTGTTTGATGTGTAATCCCGTATGGGCCAGCTTGGGCCCATTCCTAGGGGACTCTAGGGTTAGGGTAGGCTGCTATTTTTAGAGGAGCAATAGGAGGAGGAGGAAGGCAGCGACTGTAGTTCTGTTTCACATTTTTTTCATGCTGGTTTTCTCTGCATTTTAATTTGGACTGCTCAAGGCTCATTAAAAGTTTGGTTCAATTTCGTTTTCTGCTGCCATGAAACCACCACACAGTCGTCTTTCATCTTCTGCAATTTATATTCAAGTTTGTTTACTCTTCTATCATTATTTTTAAATTCTTGTTTCGATTTTAATTATGTTTCTTCTATTGCGTTTTCAACTTTCCATGGATAGCTAAATCTTTGTATTGATTTTCTGAGAAGAATGGAAGTAGATCTTTGAGGTTTTGTTCTTCAATTTCATTTTGTTTGTTCTCTTAACTCTTCATCTTCTAATCTCAGTGTTGAATTATAATCTGTTTATGCTTAATAAACCGAAACTAATATCACAGTTTTCTTAATTCTGTGTTAGAGATGAGATTATGTGATGTATGCAATGCTTAATTGTATAAGGATAATTTGGGGTTAATCTTCGCATAGTTGGTTAATTTCATGTTGGAATAAGGGTTAAGGAAAATTTGGGATTAATCTTCGCTTAGTTGGTTAATTTCATATTGGAACAAGGGTTAAAGCTAATTTGAGATTAATCTTCACTTAGTTGATTAATTTTGAATTAGAATATAATTTGGGATTTATCTTCGCTTAGTTCGTTAATTTTGAATTAATTTCGTAATCTAGGATAAGTGACACTGCATTAGAATCAGGAAATCAGTTGCATTTTAATCTGTTTTTAATCCGCATTTTTATAATCTGCTTTTGTTCTATTTCATCTAATATTTTAATTTTGAAAAACTTCCCTTTTTTTGTTATTGTTCTAATTTTAAAAATTGATAAGCTTTGATAGAAATTCGTGGTCTTTGGGAGACGACCTAGGAAAGCTTCCTAGTACTACATTTATCTGTTTTAATTATTTGACCGAGTACGACATCGATCAGATGCTTTGGGCTTGATGGGTCCAATAACATCCATGCCCCACATGGATAATGGCCATGGTGTAGCCAAGATATTGAGAGGTGTCGGTGGGACATGAACATTGTCAGCGTAGATCTGGCATTTGTGACATCGTTTAGTGTATTAATGACAATCACCTTCCATCGTGGACCAGAAGTATCCTGCCTGTAGACCCCAAATCTTGCCCGACCTCTCAAATAAAGCCAGAAGACCTCTACTCGAAGATGGATAAGGCCTCTTTAGGTCCCTAGGCATGTTTACTAGGCTCCATGGTAGGATAGGAAGACCTTCTGTACACGAAAATAGGAGAAATCTCGCCAAGAGCCCGAGATAACCGTCCCCTTTGGCCAGATGGTCGTCTAGCCTCATAAGGGCGAGACGGCTGTTTCGCCACAAGGGTCGAGACGGTCGTCTCACCTTACAAAGGCGAGACGGTCGTCTCGCTCTGACTGGCACGGAAACCTATAAATAAGACCTCACCCCCCATCATTTCACACAGATTTGTTAGAATCGCGCAGCGAAATGTTCGCGTGGTCGGACAAAAACCAAGAGGGGGGGTGAATTGGTTTCTTAATAAAAATTAGGTTTTCAAAATTTTCCCCAAATTTTACCGATTAAAAACTGTGTAAATGTAAATAGAGAAGAGAAGAGAATCTTACACAGGAGATTTATACTGGTTCAGATCAAAAGACCCTACGTCCAGTTGCTAATCACTCAAGCAGAGGATTAATGTTGTCACTATAATCAAGTTGTTACAAACAGATTACAATTGAAAAGATAAAGATAAGAAAACACCTCTCTTGAAATCCACAAGAGATGATGAACAGCTTTCCCTAGAGACGGCACAACACACAATCCACTAAGAACTCCACTTAGTGATTCTTATTGCTTCTAGCCCACACCAGGTTCCAAAAGCCCCTTTTTCTTGCAACAAACAGTTCTCTGGCACTACAACACTTAACTTTTGTATGAAAAAGGTTGTTCTCCTTTTCTGAGTGCCATAGAGAAGCTTAAGTAGAGAAATTAGTGTTTGGGAATTGGGAATTTCGGAATTAGGGTTCTTGGAAATAGGGTTTTCGAAAATAGGGTTGATTTGAAGTTAAAATTCGAAATTTGACTGAAATAATCGATTAAATCAAGAGTTAATCGATTATTACAGAGCCAAAATCAACAGAACCCTGAAACTCTCTGTTTTAATCGATTAAAAGGGTTGTTAATCGATTAAATCGACTGTTAATCGATTAATAGGTGGTTTAATCGATTAAACCAGTGAGCAGATACAGAAAATGGTTTTTCTCACTGTTTTAATCGATTATTTCCATATTTAATCGATTAAAGCTGAGCCTGGATGATAAATTTGAGCTTTTTGAAGCTTCTAAGGTGCAGACTATGTACCGGCTATCTTAAACACTAATATTACAGACTTAATCTAATTGAAACAGAGTTATTACAATACAAAACAAGTCTTCAACACTCTAAGTCTTTGAGTTCTTGAATCATCATCAAAATCAACAATCTTCATGCCCATCAAGTGCAACATTAAGTCCTTGAATGTTCAACAATCTCCCCCTTTTTTATGATGATCAAAATTATCTTTTAAAGCCTTGTAATAACCTGTTTTATCTGTCATACTAACAAACACATTAAACATACAAGATAATATTTAAAAACAATAATATTAGGCTTTAAATATTTCTCCCCCTATTTTGATTATAATAAAAAATAATTCTTCTAAGGCAAACATAAGAGCTCCCCCTCAAAATATGCATAACTTAGAGAAAACTCCCCCTCAAACATAGCAAAAATAGAACATCACGTTTTATTTCAGATAAAAGCATTCATTACAATATAAGAGAAAAATTACAAATTTTAAAATTCTTCACTATCATCACTATGAAAGTGTGCATCAAATCTATTTTCTAAACGACACACTTTATCATCTACATCAGATATACGGCGAATTATTTCCTCATGCCGTACTCCAGAAAGAGTGAAGAAAGACTGCATTCTCTGATTCATGTCAGATTACATGTCTTCCATGGATTGTCGGGTTTCATGATGAGTAGAGGAAGTTCCAACACTTTGGATTTGATCAGAGGGAAACTCAGCAGCAGGAGGCATATCTTCATCAGAATCTTCATTATCTTCACCTTGATTCGGAACGTCATCCTTGTGAACATAAATGTCATTGACACGCACCATTTGTAGATGGATCAATGTGCTGTCAAGCATGTGATTCAAGTTATTTGTTCTTACTGTTTGTTCACCTTCGACATTGACTCCCTTATATTCAAGAATCCGAGAGACAAGGAGGGCATATGGAATTTTGAAGGTGGGATGGCGTTTTGCTTTTAACATTGTCATGGTGACAAGAACGCCCCAATCTAAGGGCTCATTATTCATTATGGCATGAATAATCCTAAGATCAATTGAAGAACATTGCGCATGATTCGTAGCCCAGGGACAGAGAATCCAAACAAGTAGATGTAGAATCATGCGTTCCTCCTTCTTTAAAGGTTCAACAAGAAGGAGACGCCCAATCTCCATGGAGGGATTTCGCAGAAAAGAACGGTAAGCTAAGAACCTGTCAAAATCATCTAACTCACCATAAAATGTTAATAGCATCTTCTCTAATTGGAAAGTGGGCAACATTCTCCCAAATATCGTCGTCAAGAATAATTGTGACGCCTTTGACTCTAGAAGTAGCAATTTGATCTCTAAATTTAAATCTAGAGTAAAATACCCTAACAAGGTCAGGATAATACGTACCTTGCATTTGGATGAAAGGGAGAACTCCTTGAAATTTAAGAAGGTTGCGAAAGTTGAATCCCCTATTGATGAACTGCTCACCAATAAGGAACTTTGGAGAGATAATAGCACGTTCCTTCCAATAGGTCAGAAATTTTTGTTGGCCATTTGTATCAGAAATCCATCCTTCTACAGAATTAGGACTGGGACGAGATGAGGGTGCAGATCTTCTTCTAGTAGGGATCTTAGCACGAGAAGATGAGGCCATTGAAAGATTTGAGGAATAACAAGAAGATTTAGAAAGCTAAATGTATTGAGAAGAGGGCAAGATTGCTATAATAATGCAAGAAAGCTTGATTTCAAGAGATAGAAGTGAGTAGAAGTGAAGTGAAGGTCCCTATTTATAATCAAGCATGTCTAACGGTCATATGGAAGTGAATATAGGTCAAGAGATCCGTTGGCAACGGCTAGGAGGCCAAACTTGCCAGGTTTAATCGATTAAAACTCAGATTAATCGATTAAACCAGTACCAGAGTCATTTAATCGATTAAATTGAGCAGATAATCGATTAATTCTGTATTTAATCGATTAATTATCGAATTAATCGATTAATCTAGAGAGTAATGCCCTGTTTTGAGTGTTTTGGATGCAAATAATCGATTATAACTCCAATTAATCGATTATTCCAGAGAGTACATCATATTTTTGAGGTTTTAACACATGATAAACTATGAACATCCTGTATAATGAATTTTAACGTTACAATCATCCAAAAACTGTCGTATTAAGCAGAATTTAAGCTATTTCTAATATCCCTAAGTCTCTTCTAAGATCATAAAATCTATCCTTGGGTAGAGGCTTAGTAAAGATATCTGCTAATTGATGCTTTGTATCTACATACTCTATTTTACAATTTCCTTTGTTGATATGATCTCTCAAAAAGTGATGTCTAATTTCTATGTGCTTAGTCCTCGAGTGCATTACTGGATTCTTAGTAAGATTAATTGCACTCGTATTATCACACATCAAAGGTATGTCATTTAAAAATATTATAT
This sequence comes from Sphenostylis stenocarpa, assembly GCA_963425845.1. Lineage (NCBI taxonomy): Eukaryota > Viridiplantae > Streptophyta > Magnoliopsida > Fabales > Fabaceae > Sphenostylis > Sphenostylis stenocarpa. The sequence continues at coordinate 63,489,813 of OY731404.1, forward strand.
AATCTTCTAACTGTTGTTTCATCCACAGAATTTGAGCACAACAACTACCAGCTGCAATATATTCAGCTTCAGTGGTAGATAAAGCAACACATGCCTGTTTCTTAGAATGCCAAGATACTAAGGATGAACCTAACAAATGACATGTCCCACTAGTACTCTTCCTATCAATTTTGCATCCACCATAATCAGTGTCAGAATATCCTATTAGACTAGTGCACGCATCAGATGGATACCATAAACCAAAACCACTAGTTCCTTTTAAATATTTTAGAATATGTTTTATTGCAATTAGATGAGATTCTTTTGGACAAGCCTGAAATCTAGCACACACACAAACAAAATGCATAATATCAGGTCTACTTGTAGTTAAGTATAACAGTGAACCTATCATACCTCTATACATAGATTGATTAACTTCCAAACCTGATTCATCCTTGTCTAGATAGCATGAAGTTCCCATGGGTGTGTTTGCTTCCTTAGAGGTGTCCATTCCAAACTTTTTAAGGATCTCTTTGTAGTATTTGGTTTGAGAGATGAAAATGCCATCTTTAAGTTGCTTGATTTGTAGTCCAAGGAAGAACGTCAATTCTCCCATCATAGACATTTCAAACTCTCCCTGCATTATCTTAGCAAATTCTACACATAACGAATTATCAGTTGATCCAAAAATAATATCATCAACATATACCTGGACCAGTAAGATATGTTCTTTTACTTTCTTTATAAACAATGTAGAATCAATTTTTCCTCTAGAAAAATCATTTGAAGTTAGGAAACTACTTAGTCTTTCATACCAAGATCTAGGAGCTTGTTTCAACCCATATAATGCTTTCTTTAATTTAAAAACATGATTAGGAAAACTAAAATCTTCAAATCCAGGGGGTTGCTCCACATAAACTTCTTCTTTAATAAAACCATTCAAAAATGCACTCTTAACATCCATTTGATATAATTTAAATTTCATTAAAGATGCATAAGCAAGAAGTAGGCGTATAGCCTCTAACCTGGCAACAGGAGCATAAGTTTCATCATAGTCTATACCTTCCTCATGACAATAGCCTTTGGCAACAAGTCTAGCTTTATTCTTTGTTATGTTCCCATCTTCATCAAGCTTATTTCTAAACACCCATTTGGTTCCAATAACTTGATGTGATTCTTCCCTTGGGATTAATTCTCAGACTTGATTCCTTTCAAATTGGTTAAGTTCTTCTAGCATAGTTATGCACCATTGTTCATCTTTAAGTGCTTCCTCCACATTTTTGGGTTCTATCTGAGACACAAAAGCTACAGACATACAAAAGTTAGACATGTTTCTAGTTCTTACCCCTTTTGAAATATCACGTATGATATTGTCCATTGAGAGTCCTCTTGGTGATTGCCATTCTTTTGCTAATTCAGGTGTTTGAGAAGGCTCATTTTCTTCCAAATACAATTCATCAAGAGCCTCTCTTATATCATCACCTGCAAGTTCTTTATTTGACTCAAGAGGATTTCCCCCAAGGTCTACAATTTCATCAAATGTAACATGAATAGATTCTTCTATATTCAAAGTTCTTCTATTAAACACCCTGTAAGCCTTACTAGTTAATGAATAGCCTAAGAAAATGCCCTCATCGGCTTTAGAGTCAAATTTTCCTAAGTTATCTTTTCCATTATTTAACACAAAACACTTACATCCAAAAAATTTCAAATGAGCAACATTAGGTTTTCTACCATTAAACAATTCATATGGAGTAGATTTAATAATTGACCTAATGAGCATTCTATTCAAAACATAACATGCAGTACTAACCGCATCAACCCAAAAATATTTAGGAACATTAGATTCATTTAACATAGTTCTAGCAAGTTCCTCTAATGACCTATTTTTCCTTTCAACTACACCATTTTGTTGGGGAGTCCTAGGAGCAGAAAAGTTATGTAATATTCCATTTTCTTCACAATAACTTTCAAACTTTTCATTTTGAAACTCACCACCATGGTCACTTCTCAAAACTTTAATTCTTAAGTCTTTCTCATTTTGAATTTGTTTTGCAAATTTTCTAAAGACCTTAAAAGCTTCACTTTTCGTAGTTAAGAAAAATGTCCATGTATATCTAGAGTAATCATCAACAATCACAAGTCCATAATAATTTCCACCAAAGCTTTTTATCCTAGAAGGTCCAAATAAATCTAAATGTAATAATTCTAGGGGTTTTGAAGTGGAAACAACATTCTTTGATTTAAATGATGATTTTACTTGTTTACCTTTTTGACATGCATCACATAACCTATCTTTTTAAAATTTTAACTTAGGCAAACCAATAACTAAGTCTTTTGATATCAATTTATTCAAATGATGCATATTTATATGAGCAGCCTTTTTATGCCATAACCAAGGGTTCTCTTCCTTAGCAACTAAACATGTTATGTTAGAATCATGTAAACAATCCAAATCAATCAAATATATGTTGTTATGCCTAATACCTTTTAATTCTATATTTTCGGAATCTATCAAGTGAATGGTGCAAAATTGACTTTCAAATATTACCTTAAAGCCTTTGTCACATAATTGACTTATACTAAGGAGATTATGCTTAAGTCCATCAACAAGTAGCACATCCTTGATCTCCAAAGTGTTTGCACCACCTATGTTTCCAATTCCAAGAATCTTCCCTTTGTTGTTGTCCCCATAAGTTACATATCCTTGTTCCTTAGCCTTAAAACTCACAAATTTAGATTTATCTCCGGTCATATGTTTTGAGCATCCGCTATCAAGATACCACATAGACTTCTTTGATTTGGAAGTTTCCTACAAAACAAGAATATAGTAAACTTAGGTCCCCACAACTTTTGGGTCCTTGGGGTTAGAGACATAACAAACTATTTAACTATAGGAACCCAAATGTATTTACCTTTAGGTACACCAAAATGTTTAATTTTACATCTATTTGACGTGTGACCTTGTTTCATGCAATAAAAACATGCTTTAGATGTAGTATTTGAAAATGATGCATTTCTAATCATAGATGCTCTAGTTCCTTTTTCTACCCATACTCTTTTATTTTTCCTTTTAGGCTTTTTCAAAGGAACTTGATGATTTACATTATTTTGAGCAAACATCATTTCATACTTCTTAAGATCATCTATTTCCTTTTCGGCTTTGTCTAGCAAATGATTAAGAATATCTATGTCATATTCATGCTCTTTACAATTTTCACATGCTAGGTTCTTATCATTTTCCTCATCTAAACATACAATTTTCGTTTCTAAGGACTCCTTTTCTTCTAGACATGTGATTTTCATTTTTAAGGAGTCTATTTCCTTTTCGGATCTACTTAAATTCTTCTTTACAACTTTATATTCATTTTTCAAATTCTTGAAAGCACTAAACAATTCATTATAAGCATTTTGCAATTCATCATAATTATTATCATCATCACTAGAAGATGAGTCGGAATCACTTACCTCAAAATCGGAAGAAATGTTGTCATTTGCCATTAAGCAAATATTTGCTTCTACTTCCGAGTCACTTGATTCCAAGCTTAAGTCACTGTTGACCCAAGCAATATAGGCTTTCTTCTTGAAGACCTTTTTGCCTTTGAATTCATCATTCTTCTTATTTGGACATTCGGTCTTTACATGTCCTGCTTCACCACAACCATAGCATTTTATATTTGCAGAAGAATTTTCCCTTACCTTTCCTTTACCTTTGAAGGGATGTCTTCCTTTGGCTTTCATGAATTTGGTAAACTTCTTTATCATAAGACTCAACTCTTCTTCTTCATCGTTTGAGTCTTCTTCTTCCCTTTTATTTTTACCTTTGGAGATTTCGGTTTTGAAGGCTAGATTTTTCTTTTGAAATTGTCCTTCTTCATCGTTTAGCCTACCAAGCTCAAGCTCATGCTCTCTTAGCTTTCCAAATAGCGCCGCCATTGACATTGTGGCAAGGTTTTGTGACTCCGAGATGGCTGTCACCTTAGGTTACCATTTCCTATCCAAAGATTTTAAAATTTTAACATTTAATTCATCAACGTCAAATATTTTACCTAATCCGGTGAGATGATTCACAATATGAGTGAAATGCTTTTGAATGTCGAAAATTGTTTCACCTTGTTGCATCCGAAACATCTCGTATTCTTGGATTAAGGAGTTTTTACGTGCTCTCTTGACGTCGTCAGTACCTTCGTGGGTCACTCTAAGCATTTCCCACATTTCCTGGGCACTTTTACAAACAGAAATCCTGTAAAACTCGTCAAGCGTTAAAGCAGATGAAATTATATTTCTAACCCTAACGTCAAATTGTGCTTTTCTATTTTCTTCTGCAGTCCATCTAGAAAAAGGTTTAAGAACGTCAACACCGTTCTCTGTAACTTTAGGAACAAATGGGCCGTTTAAAATAGCGTCCCAAACGCCTCTATCAACAAACTCTAAAAAGATTTGCATTCGTACCTTCCAAAAAGGATAATTTTGACCCGCAAAAAGTGGGGGTCTGTTGATAGACGCACCTTCGGAAAAAGTTTGATTTTGTCCAACCATTTTCGAAAATTTGAATGACTATCAAAGCAAGCTCTGATACCACTTGTCAGAATCGCGCAGCGGAATGTTCGCGTGGTCGGACAAAAACCAAGAGGGGGGGGTGAATTGGTTTCTTAATAAAAATTAGGTTTTCAAAATTTTCCCCAAATTTTACTGATTAAAAACTGTGTAAATGTAAATAGAGAAGAGAAGAGAATCTTACACAGGAGATTTATACTGGTTCGGATCAAAAGACCCTACGTCCAGTTGCTAATCACTCAAACAGAGGATTAACGTTGTCAGTATAATCAAGTTGTTACAAACAGATTACAATTGAAAAGATAAAGATAAGAAAACACCTCTCTTGAAATCCACAAGAGATGATGAACAACTTTCCCTAGAGACGGCACAACACACAATCCACTAAGAACTCCACTTAGTGATTCTTATCGCTTCTAGCCCACACCAGGTTCCAAAAGGCCCTTTTTCTTGCAACAAACAGTTCTCTGGCACTACAACACTTAACTTTTGTATGAAAAAGGTTGTTCTCCTTTTCTGAGTGCCATAAAGAAGCTTAAGTAGAGAAATTAGGGTTTAGGAATTGGGAATTTCGGAATTAGGGTTCTTGGAAATAGGGTTTTCGAAAATAGGGTTGATTTGAAGTTAAAATTCGAAATCTGACTGAAATAATCGATTAAATCAAGAGTTAATCGATTATTACAGAGCCAAAATCAACAGAACCCTGAAAGTCTCTGTTTTAATCGATTAAAAGGGTTGTTAATCGATTAAATCGCCTGTTAATCGATTAACAGGTGGTTTAATCGATACAGAAAATGATTTTTCTCACTGTTTTAATCGATTATTTCCCTATTTAATCGATTAAATTCGAGCCTGGATGATAAATTTGAGCTTTTTGAAGCTTCTAACGTGCAGACTATGTACCGGCTATCTTAAACACTAATATTACATACCCAATCTAATTGAAACAGAGTTATTACAATACAAAACAAGTCTTCAACACTCTAAGTCTTTGAGTTCTTGAATCATCATCAAAATCAACAATCTTCATGCCCATCAAGTGCAACATTAAGTCCTTGAATGTTCAACAAGATTCTCACATCATAGCACTCCTACTACTCTCTTGGAAGTTTTTTAACACTTGAGAGTAACTCTGAGAACTTTTCTAGAGTTTGAGAGCTTTCTGATTTCCGTTTAAAGCAGAAATTGGTTAAGGAAGTCTCCCATTGAGACGTCCGGCCCTCGGCAGAGTGTTCTTTTTCTTTATTGCGGGAGAGGAGCGTACTTGTAGAGTTCAGGGACAACCAAAAAGCTTCCTCAAGTCTTCAAGAGTTAATATAAAAGCTTGCTTCGTAGGTTTCTTTTCTATTGTCTCTCCTTTACTGCTTTCTTTACCGCTTTCTTTGTATGCATTAGGTAATAGAATCATGTAGATATTTAAAATTCTGCAAGTAGATAAATAAATAGGGTAAAAACATAGTTTCTTAGTCTTTATTTTATAAACTAGTCCATCATAGGGAACCCGAAAGGGGCGTTGTGGGGGGTGCTAACACCTTCCTCACACGTAACTAATTCCTTACCCAACTTTGGTTTTAATGACCAAAGTTGGTTTTCTAAAAACCAACGCCTTTTTTTTTTTTCATTTTCGATGTTTATGGTAAAAACATCGGTGGTGACTCCATCGAACCTTTTCGAAAACCTCGCATTTAGGTCCAGCCCGGTTATCAGACAACCTAAAGGCGTTGAACATCTTCTTTAAAAAACGTGAGTCAATCAAAACTAGCGCGTCGCTCCGATCGCCTCTTTTGACGGCGGCGACACTGCCCTTAATATCTTCTTTGCCATGACATGCCCTGGCTTGTGGGTTCGGAAGGCTCCTTCATGAATTTCCTTAATTAGGGTTTGAGCCTCTTCGCGGTCCACACACCTCAATAAGTTGGAGTCAAATTTTTTTTATAAACGGTTCTTCGAATCAACGTGAACCGTACGACTCTCTTCCGAATGGTCCTTTTATCATTGTCGTTAATTCTCTCCGGATATTCACCCTTCATGAGATATTGCTTGATATCATGATACCAAGGGGATTTGTCTTCCTCGCTGGTTACTGCCATGCAACAAGCTTGTTTGTCATGCAGCCTAATCTGGATAATTGGTATCTCATGTTCTTGATCTAAGGCGAACATGGATGACAAAGTAGCGAGGGCATTTGCGAACTAATTGTCTTCCCGAGGGATGTACTCAAAAGTGACATTTTCCATTCTCAAAACCAAATTACGAATGTACTCTAGATATGGGATCAATTTGGAATTTCTGGTTTCCCATTCACCCTTGAGTTGGTAGATAATAAGGGATGAGTCACCGAAAACTTTGAGTTTGGTTACCCCATGATCTGGATTTGCTTGTAATCCCAAGGCACAGGCTTCATACTCGACCATATTATTGGTGCAATTAAAGTTTAGCCTGGTTGTTACCGGGATGTACTTATTTTTAGGGGATATCAAAATAGCTCCAATCCCGTGTCCAAGCATATTTGAGGCTCCGTTGAAGAACATGGTCCACGCATCGTCTTCGGGTTCTTCGTGTTGGATATGCATGATATGTTCATTTGGAAAATCATCTTGTAGGGATTGATATTCGTTTATTGATCCGTGTGCTAGGTAGTCTGCTAGGGGATTACCTTTGATAGCTTTTGGGGTGACATAGACGATGTCAAATTTTTAAAGGAGTACTTGCCACCTAGCTATTCTTCCGGTCAGGACGGGTTTTTCAAATAGGTATTTGATTGGATCCATTTTGAAAACCAACTAGGTCGTATGTCTAATCATATACTGCCTGAGACATTGAGTTTCCCACACTAATGCACAACATGTTTTTTCGACTGGTGTATAACAGGTCTCATAGTCTAGGAATTTTTTGCTGAGGTAGTATATGGCTTGCTCTTTCTTTCTCGTATTGTCTTGCTGATCAAGCACACATCCCATAGACTCATCGAGTACCGATAGATAAAGGATGAGAGGTTTTCCTTCAATGGGCGGCACCAACATTGGTGGATTGGTTAAGCACGACTTAATTTTCTTGAAAGCTCATTGGCAATCCTCATTCCAAACTATTGGTTGATTTTTGCGCAACAGCTTAAAAATGGGTGCACATTTATCCATGAGTTGTGTGATGAACCTTGCTATGTAGTTGATTCGGCCTAGAAACCCTCTGATCTCCTTTTCAGTTTCTGGAGGGGATTTTCAAAATTGCCTTGGTTTTGTCGGGGTCTACCTCTATTCCTTTTTTACTGACGATAAACCCAATGAGTTTACCCGACTGTACTCCAAATGTATACTTAGCCGGGTTTAGCTTTAGTTGATACTTTCGAAGTCGATCAAATAATTTTCTCAAATATAGAATGTGGTCTATTTCATTCTTAGACTTGGTAATCATGTCATCCACATATACCTCAATTTCTTTGTGGATCATGTCATGGAATAACGTTACCATGGCCTTTGATAGGTAGCCCCTGCGTTCTTAAGCCCAAAGGGCATGACTCTGTAACAAAATGTCCCCCATGGTGTAATGAAGGAGGTTTTTTCTCTATCTTCGACGACCAACTTAATCTGGTTATACCCCGCATATTCGTCCATGAAGGAATAGAGTGTATTCGTGGCGGTGTGATCTACCAACGTATCGATATGTGGTAAGGGAAAATATTCTTTTTGACTTGCTCAATTTAGATCCCTGTAATCCACACACACTCTAATTTTTCCATTCTTTTTCATGACTGACACGATGTTCGCCAACCATTCAGGGTATTTGGACACAATCAAGAAGTTAGCGTCCAACTGTTTCTGTACTTCCTCCTTAATCTTCAAGGACCAGTCGAGTTTCATCCTTTTGAGTTTTTGCTTTATTGGCTGGAAATCCTCTTTCAAAGGTAATCTATGCTCCACTATGCTTGCATCGAGTCTAGGCATGTCATGGTAAGACCAAGCGAATATGTCCATGTATTCTTTCAATAAGTGTATTAACCCTTCCCTGATGTTACTGTCGATTTGGGTGCCGATATTTACTTCCTTTTTATCGTTTCCTTGTCCCAAATCGACAACCTCTGCTTCTTCTTGATAGGGCTATATGGAGCGAGCTTCTCTTTCCAGCAGTCTCTGCATGTCCGGAGAAATAGTCCCCTGCTCATTGTCGGATTCGACCCACCCATTCGCCTTCGGCTTCCGGATCCCACAAAGATTCATCAATCACAGAGATGATTGTTTTTTAAGGTTCTATTTTAGGTATAAATATTATTATTCGGTTATTTTGAAAGAAAAATAAATAGAAGAGGGAAAAGAATAAAAGTAAATATGGATGAAAAATGCCTCATGTATTAAAAAGGGAATATGTACAAATGCCCTTTTAATCAGTGATCTCACGACCACAGGCTAGGACTCCAAGAAATACAAAGAAAGCTTAAATGAAAAGAACCCTAACAGCTGGTCCTCCCTATCCAACCCTATCCCTCTGGTTGCGATAGAGGCTTGACTTCTATGCCGGGGGCAGGAGCGTCAAAGGTGACCCACCCGACATCTATTAACTCTTAGACCTTGTATTTTAAGGCCCGACAGTTTTCCACTGAGTGTCCGGGAGCGCCTAAGTAGTAAGCACATTTTTCGTTAGGCTTATACCACTCAGGGTAAGGTGGATCAACCGTTCTTGGAGGAACCTAAGCCAGGAGCTTGGCTTCTACTAGCTTAGGAAGTAAACTCCCATAAGAGATTGGAATGGGAGTAAACTTCCTTTCCTGCCTCTGGGATTGCCTAGCTAGCTTTGTAGAAGAAGAAGGAGTGGTGAGGCTGATGGCGTTGATGCTTCCCTCCTTCTTCTTGCCTAGGGACTTCTTAAATGATGCGTTGGAGGAGGAAGGTTGCACTATCCTTCCACTCTTCAATCCCTGCTCTACCCTTTCGCCAATGGTGACCATGTCTGCGAAAAGGGTTGACGTGTTCCCTATCATCTTATCATAATAGGGTCCAGTCAACGAGTTTATGAACATGGACACAGTCTCCTTGTCCAATAGCGGGGGTTCCACCTAGGCGGCCAGCTCCCTCCAGTGCTGAGCGTATGCCTTGAAAGATTCGCCGCTTCTCTTGGTTAGCGTTTGAAGATCTGACCTATCGGGGGTCAGATCAATCTTATACTTGTAGCGATGAAGGAAGGTGTCTGCTAGTTGTCTCCAGCTCTAGACTTGTCCCCTTTCCAGCTGCATATACCAATTCAAAGCTAAATCGGCATAACTTTCCTGAAAATAATGGATCATGAGTTCTTCATTATCGGCGTGCGGAGCCATCTTACGATAGTACATAGTAAGATGGCTTTCGGGGCAAGTCATTCCCATGTACTTTGGAAAGTCTGAGACCTTGAACTTTGGAGGGAAGCAGATGTTCTTGACGAGGCACATATTGGTCACCTCTCTTATGTCGAAGCTATGCCCCTCCATGGCCCTAAGTCTCTCTTCCAGAGCAGAGATTTGTTGTTTGGAGACTTTAGGGGGCTGGATGAGTACCGCCCTTGCCTCAGATTGCGCAGGGGCCTTTTGTTCATAGAAGAATTATTCATCTTCTTCCTCTTCATGGCAAGAAACGCGATTGCCATGAGTCTCGCCCTTGCTGAGGTTTTTTTGGTGCATTAACTCCATCATTTGCGCCATTTGTTCTCTTAAGAAATTGACCTCAACAGTGAGTTTTTGGTTTTTCTCCTGTAGTTGCTCCATTGCTTTGGCCTTTTGAGCATGAGTTTGGACCACAGGAAGACCAACCACTTTCTAGGATGCCAAAATGAATTTTATTACTTAAAATGAATGATTGGTGTGGGACAGATATGCCTTAAGACAATTACTTTAGTACCATCCTTAAAGCTTACGCTTTGCGGAGTACCATACCCACTTTGGTGTAATGGTTCCTTCCATATCGTAGATTGACAAGTGTCGCCAACGTCAGAAGAGGCAGTCGGAGCAACGCGATGGTTTTGATTGACTCGCATTTTTTAAAGAAGATGTTCAACGCCTTTAGGTTGTCCTATAACCGGGCTGGACCTAGAGGCGAGGTTTTCGAAAAGGTTAGATGGAGTTAGCACTGATGTTTTTACCTTAAACATCGAAAAAGGAAAAAAAAGTGTTGGTTTTAGAAAACCAACTTTGGCCATTACAACCAGAGTTGGGTAAGGGAGTTAGTTACGTATGGAGAAGGTGTTAGCACCCCACAACGCCCATTTCGGGTTCCCTATGATGAACTAGTTTATAAAATAAAGACTAAAGAATTATGCTTTTACCCTTATTTATTTTATTTACTTGTAGAATTTTAAATATCTACATGATCCTAGTGTCTAATGCATACAAGGAAAGCAGTAAAGAAAGCAATAAAAGAGACAGAATAGAAAAGGAACCTCTGAAGTGAGCTTTTATATTAACTCTTCAAGAAATGAAGACGCATTTTGGTTGTCCCTGCACTCTACAAGCGCGCTCCTCTCCCGGAATAAAATAAACTACCCTTCTACCGAGTGCCGGATGTCTCAAAAGGAGACCTCCTTAACCGATTTCTACTTTAAACGGAAATCGAAAGACTCTCGAACTCTGGAAAGTACTCAGAGTTATCCCGACGTCTTAAGAGAGCTTCTAGGATGAGATAAGGGATGAGAACTGTGTGAATTGTGTGTGAAATGAGGGGGGCCAAGGTCCTATTTATAGGATTTCGTGCTAGTCAAGGCGAGGCAGTTGTCTCACCTTATAAGGTGAAACGGTCGTCTGGCCCCTTGTGGCGAGACAGCCGTTTGGGCAAACGGGACGGCTATCTCGAGCTCTTGGCGAGATTTCTCTTATTTTCATGTACAAAAAGCCTTCCTATCCTAACATGGAGCCTGGTAAACATGCCTAGGGACCTAAAAAGGCATTATCCATCTTGGAACGAAGGTCTTCTGACTTTATTGAGAGGCCGAACAAGATTTGGGGTCTACAGCTACCCCCCCCCCTTTACCTGACCAATTAACTATGGGTCAGTGTGCCATAAGGTCGATTGGCGGGTGAAGGAGTTAACCCTCTTACCCGGTTGTCCTTCAGATGCTCCTCTTGACATGGTAGCTGACTCTTGGGACCAAGAATATAGTCTGGTGCTGTCTTCAGGATGCTTCCTTACTGCAGAGGCTGATCCTTTAGACGATATGTTGTGAAGCTTCAAGATGCTCCTTTGATACGGTAGATGACCCTTTAGCTATTATGAATAGGGAACATTGGGATGCTCCTTTGATGCGGTAGCTGACCCCTTGGATTGTTGTGATGCCTCAGGATGCTCCCTTGACACGGTAGTTGACCATTTGGCTGTAAATGGTGGGTTATGTCTTCCGGATACCCCTTTGCAATGGGGCTGATCCTTCAGACGATGTAAATCCTGCCTTCGAGATACTCTATTGCAATAGAGTTGATCCTTCGGGCGATGACGGTGGATTGTGTCTTTTGGATACTCCTTTGCAACGGAGCTGATCCTTCAAACGATGGTGAAACTCTATCTTCTGGATGCCCCTTTTGCCGTAGTGGCTAATCCTTTTGATAGAGAAGGGGGTGGCGGCTTACTGCTCTAGCTCATGCGCTGGCATATACGGATCTCAGTTTTTCGGATGCCCCTTTTGTTGTGGTGGTTGATCCTTTTGGCAGAGAAGGTGGTGGCGGTTTACTGCTCTAGCTCATGCACCTACTCCATGGGGAGAAATTACTTTTGACTCTTCTTTTGTAGTCATTCGGTATGCCGATGATTTTTTACGAGTGCCTTTTAAGTAGACAAGAATCCGCTAGGGGATTTGTTGATTTGGATGATGCCTCTGAGTAGGCGGATGCTTCATCGGAAGTGAAGGTTTTTCGGTTCGTACTATTTTGCCTCTAAGTAGGCTGATATTCCCTTTGGGGATGTTGGTTCTTTTGTTTGCCAGGTTTTGTATATGCGTAGGCGAATGACTCTCTGGGGATAAGTATTTGAAGATTGCCTTTCTGATAGGCTCACTGGGGATAGATTCCTCCTTTTGGTGATCCGTTGGGAAATTTACACTTCCTTGGGGATCTAATTTTGGTAGTCCTCTAGGGGGAACGGAGTTTTGTCTCCTTGATTGTTTTGGTGATGGGCTTTTATGAAGCCCTTATTCTCCTTTAGATGAATGTGATGGAGAATGCTTGATGACTCGTAATGGTGATGACGCTGAGTCGTGCGAAGATGTTTTTGCTTGCCTTTATGAGTAGGCAATGATCCGCTTGGGGATTTGAGCCTTTTCGTCGACTTTGTTTTGGTTTGTAAAGAATGCCTTCCCTTGGAGGAAGGGTGGTAGTGAGAGCTTATTTGGTTCTGGACGCTCTTATTTTGTTTTGAGTCGCTTGTTTGAAGCTTCATTTGGAGACTTGGTTTGGATGCTTCCTGTTTTTCAATCACAAACATGGAGCTAGTCTCCTTATGCATGATTAAACAAGTTTAATTTTCATGATTTTGACAAAGTCTTTTTGTGCGACTATTTGTGTATGAATGTTTTAAATGTAGTCCATTTTCTTATTAGATACATCTAGAGAAGTGACTTCCCTTTCCTGTTTGGTTGTTGTATGCTGACGGGTTCTCCTTTTCATTTGCGTATTTTTTGTTTTAGCCCTATCTTTTGTCTAAATCGCCCTTTTGGGGTTTTTGATCTAGCAGACTACCTTTATTTTTGCCTAGGATATCTTAGCGGGTTTTTTTTCCTTTTTTATGAATGCCTTAACTTTTTCCTAGACCGCTCTTTTGGGGTTTTCGATCTAGCAAGCTGCCCTGATTTTTCCCTAAGAATCTCGTAGCAGGCATTATTCTTTTTCATTTCTTTTCTTATGCTTTCTTGTGCTGGTTCTTTATGCATGCTTATGATTCATTAACACAGAAGCATTTTCATAATTTGGTCAAGAGAAAAGAAATGAAGGACAATTTTATTGATATGAATGAATGGTTTATTTTTTACAGAAAGATTTACAGAGGAATTTAGAAGCATGGATGACCAAGGTTGGCTACACTGTATAGGCTATAACAATCATGCCTTTGATATCTACCCCCCTAGTTCTCCTAGTTGCTTCAGTCGAGATGCTCGAGCTTGGAGTGAAGATTATGCAAAGTTTGCCTGCTTCTGGAAGGATGCTACCTTAGTCGTCTTGCGGTTTTCGGCTAAGGTAGCCATTGCTCTTTTTATTTTTATTTTTTTATTTTTTTTAAAGCCTCTAAATTTTGCCTAGGACGTATCCTAGCGAGGTTTATGGACCCTAACTTTTGTCCAGGACACCCTTTGCGGGTTTTCATCTTGGCGGGTCATGAGCAATGTCTTCAAGCATAATACTTCTTTACCGCATCTGAGTTGACTGGGTGTCGAAGTTTTTCTTCGTCCATGTTGGTGAGGATAAGAGCTCCTCTTGAGAAGGCTCGCTTGACCACAAGGGTCCTTCATAGTTTGCTGCCCATTTTCCAATTTTGTCCTTCTAGGCTAGAAGCAATTTCTTTATCACTAAATCCCCCTCGTGATAAGTGCGGGGGTTGACCTTTTTGTTGTAAGCCCTTTTGATTTTCTTCAGGTAGGCTTGTCCATGACATATGGCGTCCAATCGTTTTTCTTCAATTAGGTTTAATTGATCGTACTGATTTTGGACCCATTCTGCTTCCGTCAACTTTGCTTCCATAATGACTCTCAGGGAAGGTATTTCGACTTCCACTGGCAGTACGAACTTCATACCGTATACGAGGGAAAATGGAGTAGCTCCTGTGGAGGTCCGTACGGAAGTACGATATCTGTTCAGGGCAAAGGGCAACATTTCATGCCAATCTTTATATGTTATCACCATCTTCTGGATGATTTTCTTGATGTTCTTGTTGGCTGCCTCTACTGCACTATTCATTTTGGGTCGGTATGGAGAGGAAATGTGATGTTGAATTTTGAAATCTTGGCATAAATCTTGCATCATCTTATTATTCAGATTGGTCCCGTTATCAATAATGAGACGATGAGGGATGTCATACCGACACCGGATATTCTTCTTTACGAAGGTGGTCACTACTTTCTTGGTCACATGTGCGTAGGATGCCGCTTCTACCCATTTGGTAAAGTAGTCAATGGCCACTAAAATGAAACGATGACCATTGGACGCTTTGGGCTCGATGGGTCCAATAACATCCATGCCCCACATGGAGAATGGCCATGGTGTAGCCAAGACGTTGAGAGGTGTCGGTGGGACATGAACATTGTCAGCGTAAACCTGACATTTGTGACATCGTTTGGCGTATTGATGACAATCCCCTTCCATCGTAGACCAGAAGTATCCTACTCTTAGGATTTTCTTTGCCATGTCATGCCCTGGTGTATGGGTTCCGAAGGCTCCTTCATGAATTTCCTTAATTAGGGTTTGAGCTTCTTTGTGGTCCACACACCTCAATAAGCTGAAGTCAAAATTTTTCTTATAAAGGGTTGCTCCAATCAACGTGAACCCTACGAATCTTTTCCAAATGGTCCTTTTATCATTGTCGTTAATTCCCTCAGGATATTCGCCCTTCCTGAGGTATTGCTTGATGTCATGATACCAAGGGGATTTGTCTTCTTCGTTGGTTACTGCCATGAAAAAAGTTTGTTTGTCATGCAGCCTAATCTGGATAATCGGTATCTCATGTTCTTGATCCAAGGCGAACATGGATAACAAAGTAGCGAGGGCATCTGCGAACTGATTGTCTTCCAGAGGGATGTACTTAAAAGTGACGTTTTCCATCATCGAAATCATATTACGGATGTACTCTAGATATGGGACCAATTTGGAGTTTCTGGTTTCCCATTCACCCTTGAGTTGGTAGATAACAAGGGATGAGTCACCGAAAACATTGAGTTTGGTCACCCCATGATCTAGAGTTGCTTGGAATCCCAAGGCACAGGCTTCATATTCAACCATGTTATTGGTGAAATTGAAGTTTAGCCTGGTTGTTACCGGGATGTATTTCTTTTTATGGGATATCAAAACAGCTTTAATTCTGTGTCCAAGCATATTCGAGGCTCCATCAAAGAACATAATCCATGCATCGTCTTTAAGTTCTTCGTGTTGGATATGCATGATGTGTTCGTCTGGAAAATCATCTTGTAGGGATTGATATTCATTTGTTGATCCGTGCGCTAGGTAGTCTGCTAGGGGACTACCTTTGATAGCTTTTTGGGTGACATAGACGATGTCAAATTTTGAAAGAAGTACTTTTCACCTAGCTATTCTTCCGGTCAGGACGGGTTTTTCAAATAGGTATTTGATTGGGTCCATTTTGGAAACCAACCAGGTCGTATGTCTAATCATATACTGCCTGAGACGTTGAGTTGCCCACACCAATGCACAACATGTTTTTTTGAGTGGTGTATAACGGGTCTCATAGTCTAGGAATTTTTTGCTGAGGTAGTATATGGATTGCTCTTTCTTTCCCATGTCATTATGTTGACCGAGCACACATCCCATAGACTTGTCAAGTACCGATAGATAAAGAATAAGATGTTTTCCTTCAATGGGCGGCACCAATACTAGTGGATTGGTTAAGCACAACTTAATTTTCTCGAAAGCTTGTTGGCAATCCTCATTCCAAACCCTTGGTTGATTTTTATGCAATAGTTTGAAGATGGGTGCACATTTGTCTGTGAGTTGTGCAATGAACCTTGCTATGTAGTTGATTCGCCCCAAAAACCCCCTTATCTCCTTTTCAGTTTCTGGTAGGGGCATTCTAAAATTGCCTTGGTTTTATCGGGGTCTACCTCTATCCCCATTTTTGCTGACGATAAACCCAAGGAGTTTACCCAAATATACTTCGAAAGTACATTTAGCCGAGTTTAGCTTTAGTTGATACTTTCGAAGTCGATCGAATAATTTTTTCAAATATAGAATGTGGTTTATTTTGTTTTTGGGCTTGGCAATCATGTCATCCACATAAACTTCAATTTCCTTGTGGATCATGTCATGGAATAACGTTACCATGGCCCTTTGATAGGTAGCCCCTGCATTCTTGAGTCCAAAAGGCATGACTCTGTAATAGAATGTTCCTCACGGTGTGATGAAGGAAGTTTTTTCTCTATCTTCGACGGCCAACTTGATCTGGTTATACCTTGCATATCCTCCATGAAGGAATAAAGTGTATTTGTGGCGGTGTGATCCACCAACGTATCGATGTGTGGTAGGGGAAAATCGTCTTTTGGACTTGCACGATTTAGATCCCTGTAATCTACACACACTCTGATTTTTCCATTCTTTTTCATGACTGGCACGATGTTTGCCAACCATTCAGGGTATTTGGACATAATCAAGAAGTTAGAGTCCAGCTATTTCTGTATTTCCTCCTTAATCTTCAAGGACCAGTCGGGTTTCATTCTTCTGAGTTTCTGCTTTATTGGTCGGAAACTTTCTTTCAAAGGTAATCTATGCTCCATTATGCTTGCATCGAGTCCATGCATGTCATGGTAAGACCAAGCGAATACGTCCATGTATTCTTTCAATAAGTGTATTAGCCCTTCCCTGATGTTATTGTCAATCTGGGTGCCGATATTTACTTCCTTCTTATCGTCTCCCTATCCCAAATTGACGACCTCTGTTTCTTCTTGATGGGGCTGTATGGAGTGAGCTTCTCTTTCTAGCAGTCTCTGCATGTCCAGAGAAATGGTCTCACCTGGCATCTATTAACCCCTGGACCTTGTATTTTAAGGCCCGGAAGTTTTTCACTGAGTGCCTAGGAGCGCCAGAGTGGTAAGGGCATTTTTCGTTGGGCTTATACCACTCAGGGTAAGGTGGGTCCACCTTTCTTGGAGGAACATATGCTAGGAGGTTGGCCTCTATTAGCTTAGGCAGTAAACTCCCATAAGAGGTTGGTATGGGAGTGAACTTCTTTTCCTGCCTTGGGGATTACTTGGCTGGCTTCGCAGAGGAAGAAGGAGTGGTGAGGTTGATGGCGTTGATGTTTGCCTCCTCCTTCTTGCCCAGGGACTT
Organism: Sphenostylis stenocarpa; assembly: GCA_963425845.1. Classification (NCBI taxonomy): domain Eukaryota; kingdom Viridiplantae; phylum Streptophyta; class Magnoliopsida; order Fabales; family Fabaceae; genus Sphenostylis; species Sphenostylis stenocarpa. The sequence goes on from OY731404.1 coordinate 63,507,340, forward strand.
CTTGAATGATGTGTTGGAGGAGGAAGGTTGCGCTATCCTTCCACTCTTCAATCCCTGTTCTATCCTCTCGCCTATGGTGACCACGTCTACAAAGAGGGTTGACGTGTTCCCTATCATTTTGTCGTAATACGGTCTCCTTGTCCAATAGTGGAGGTTCCACCTGAGCGGCCAGTTCCCTCCAGCGCTAGGCATATGCCTTAAAATCCTTGTTGCTTCTCTTGGTTAGTATTTGTAGATCTGACCTGTTCGGGGTCAGGTCGATGTTATACTTATAGCGACAGAGGAAGGCGTCTGTCAGCTGTCTCCAGGTCTGGACTTTTCCTCCTTCTAATTGCATATACCAGCTCAGAGCTGAATTAGCTAAGCTCTCTTGAAAGCAATGTATCATGAGCTTCTCGTTATCAGCATATTCCACCATCTTACAATAGTACATAGTAAGATGGCTTTTGGGACAAGTCATTCCCATGTACTTCGGGAAGTCTGGGACTTTTAACTTGGGAGGGAAGCAAATGTTCTTGATGAGGCACATATCAGTTACGTCCTTCACATCGAAGTTATGCCCCTCCATGGCCCTGAGTCTCTCTTCCAGGGCAGAGATTTGTTGTTTGGAGACTTCAGGGGGTTGGATGAGTACCGCCCTTGCTTCGGACTGTATGGGGGCCTTCTACTCATAGAAGAACTGCTCTTTTTCTTCCTCCTCATGGCGAGAAGTGTGGTTGCCATGAGTCTTGTCGCCGCCGTCAAAAAGATGAGAGGCGGTCGGAGCGACGTGATGGTTTTTCGACCCTTTTGTTTTCGCATTTTTTATAGGTGGTTACAACGCCTTTAGGTTTTCCGATAACTGGGCTAACCTAGGGGCGAGGTTTTCGAAAGGTGTCCTTGGGTTGTCCGATAACCGGGCTAACCCAAGGACTTATTTATTTTGGGTTCTGTGGAGTCGCCACCGATGTTTTTACCGGAAACATCGGAAAAGGGGTTTTTAAAGGCGTTGGTTTTCAAAAACCAACTTTGGTCATTAGAACCAGAGTTGGGTAAGGGAGTTAGTTACGTGTAAAGGGAGTATTAGTCCCTTTACGATGTCCCTTTACGACGCCCCTTTCGTGTAAAGTTATGACAGGCCAGCTTTTATTGTTAATAAATAAACCGAAAAATATGCTTTTGCCCTTTTTATTATGCGGAATTTAAAGTGATGACTACATGGCCCTAATCTATTGCATAATTAAAATTAAAGCGTTAAAAGTAGAGAGGGAGAAATTAAACCTCCGAAGCAAGCTTTTTATACTTCTTTAAAAGAAATGGGTGCATTTTGGCAGCCCTTCACTCTACAAGACGCCGGAAACTCTTCTGGACGTCAAAAAAATGCTCTTAAAGACACTCAGAAACTCCGGAAATGCGTCGGAGGGATTCTAGAGAGAAGTTTTTAGAGAGAAGGCAGATCTAATGCTTGTGGTGTGTGGAAATGAGGGGGGGAGGACCCCTATTTATAGGTTTCCGCGCCTGTCAATGGCGAGACCGCCGGTCTCGTCTGACAGGGTCGAGCCCGCCATCTCGTCCAACGAGACCGCCGTCTCGCCCTGTCAAACGCGGCGAGACCGCTGTCTGGGGAAGCGAGACCGCCGTCTCGCCCTTCGCAGGTGGCGAGACCGCCGTCTCGTCAAGCGAGACGGCAGTCTCGTCACTTGCATGAGGCGAGACGGCGGTCTGGGAAATCCAGACGGCGGTCTCGTCCCAACAAGGCGAGAAAACTTATTTTTTGGCACAAAAACTCCCTCCTATCCTAGTATGGGGCCTAATAGTCTCTCATAATGGCTTGTTAGGCTTCGTCCATCTTCAAATAGGAGGTCTTCTGATCTTTATTTGGAGGCCGGGCAAGATTTGGGGTCTACAAGTCTCAGCCTTGTTAAGGTTCTATTGGCGCATCATCTCCATCATCTGCGTCATTTGTTCTCTTAGGGAGTTAACCTTAGCAGTGATTTTACGATTCTGCTCTTCCAGCTGCTCCATTACTTTAGCCTTATGCGCACGGGTTCGAACCACAGGAAGACCAACCACTTTCTAGGATACCAAAATGGGTTTTATTAATTAAAATGAATGATTGGTGTGAGATAGATATGCCTTAAGACAATGGCTTTAGTACCATCCTTAAAGCTTATGCTTTGCGGAGTACCATACCCACTTTGGTGTAATGGCTCCTTCCCTATCATAGATTGACAAGTTAAATGAAGGTTACCACACCCTTGACACACTTGTCCCTTCCTTGTGGAAGATTACAAACGCGTTTGGGTCTCTTTCACCTTTCTCTTAAGGATATCTAATGCCCCCTAGCATGAATGTATTTATGCATGAAAGGTTTTATTAGGATGATGTGTATGCATTCCTTCCTTATGCATTTATTTTCTCTCATGGTTTTACCACTTATGAGATGATGCAGATGTGAATGATTTGACTTTGTCAATTAAATTTCATTGTTTCTAAATGAATGCTTTGACTTTATTAAAATGAGTTTTATTGTATTTTACTTTTTATTTGTTTTATTGCCCCTTTATCTCTTCTGTAGGTCCACGTGACTACTTAACTTACAAAGAACCTGAAACTAGGCTAGCTAAAATGCAGACTGTCCAAGATAAAGTTGTTTATTATGAAAATGGTTTTATATCCCCCTTATCTCTTCTGTTGGTCCACGTGGCTACTTAGCTTACGAAGAACCTGAAATCAGGCAAGTTAAAATGTAGACTATCCGAGATAAGGTTTGTCGCTGCCGTCTGTTCCGACGTCTAGGGACATCTCGAACGTTTATGCGAGCGGTCGCGAAAAGATGGTTTAGACTCGCGTTTTATTTTTAAATGTGTTCATTGCTTCCGAGGTGCTCAACAACTGAACTATCCTCTAATAAAAGCAAGGTTTTCCCAAAAGGGTTCTTATGGAGTCGCCACCAATGTTTTGACCGTAAACATTGGAAAAGGATAAAAAGGTGTTGATTTTAAGAAAAACCAAACTTGGCCATTATAACCAGAGTTGGGTAAGGGAGTTAGTTACGTGTGGGGAAGGTGTTAGCACCCCTACAACGCCCCTCTCGGGTTCCCTATGACGGATTTATTCATTAAGTAAAGATTATGAGAAATTACGCTATTACCCTATTTTATTGCATAATATTAAAAAATGGCTATCTACATGATTTTATTTTATATTGCATACATAAAGCAATAAATAAAGCAATAAAGGAGAAGAGAAGTGAAAAGAACCTCCGTAGCAAGCTTTGTATTGCAAATATTTAACTGTGAGGATGCGTTTTGGCAATCCCTCGCTCTACAAAGACTCTCCTCCTCGAATACAATATCGACTCGACTAAATTTTAAAGAAGAATTGAATGCTGGAATACAATTCCTTAATCGATTGTTACCTTTTTTAGGCAATCGGAGAGTTCATTCGAAGTAGGGAGGGAAGACAAGTGTTTGGAGTGTGTAAAAGTGGCAAATGAGCCTTCTATTTATAGTTTTCGCAGCCTGGCAGCTTGGGACGGCCGTCTGGGGCCTGGAAAACAGGGATGGGCGTCTAGGGAAGCCAGGACAGCCGTTTGGGATTTTGGACGACCGTCCCAACCATCAAAACAGGTTGAGACGGCCGTCTGGCATGTGGGACGGCCGTCTGGGCTTGCTGGGACGGCCATCCCGACTTTTGGGACGGCCATCTCGACTGTTCTGGCCAGATTTTGTGTTCTGGAACTTCCGGGAAGCTTTCCTTTCTTTATTCGGAAGTCGATTTATACTGTTAGATGTCCACCGAAGCTTTATCTTCAAATAGGAAGCCTTCTTAGCCTTTATTGAGAGGCCAGGCAAAATTAGTTGGTAGGTGAAAGAGTTAACCCTTTTTGCCCGATCATCCTTCGGATGCTCCTTTGCTGAAGTTTGTTGATCCTCCGGATGATAAATATTTTTTATAGGTACCAACCCCTATCTGGTTTGAGCCTTCTTTTATAAGGCTCTGGTGAGTACTTACCCTCACCAGGTATGAGTCTGCATTTCGCTAAACTCTTGTGGGTACTTACCCCCACCAGGTATGAATCTGCTTTTCGCTAGATTCTGATGAGTACCTACCCTCATCTGGTACAAACCTTATTTCATAAGGCTCTTGTGGGTACCTACCCCCACCTGGTCCGAACCTTATTCTGCAAGGCTCTGGTGAGCACCTACCCTCACCTGGTATGAACCCCGTTCTACAAGGTTCTTTGTGGGTACTTACTTTTGAGGTGCTCAACAACTGAAATATCCTCTAATAAAAGCAAGGTTTTTGCAACCCATTTTGTAAGGCTTTGGTGAGCATCTACCCCCACCTGGTACGAATCTGCATTTTGCTAGATTCTGATGAGTACTTACCCTCATTCGGTACAAACCTTATTTTATAAGGCTCTGGTGGGTATCTACCCGCACCAGGTACGAACCCTATTCTGCACGGCTACGGTGAGTACCTACCCTCACCTGGTACGAATCTGCACTTTGCTAGAATCTGATGAGTACCTACCCTCATCCGGTACAAACCTTATTTTATAAGGCTCTACTGGGTACCTACCCCCACCAGGTACGAATCTGCATTTTGCCAGATTTTGATGAGTACCTACCCTTATCCGGTACAAACCTTATTTTATAAGGCTCTGGTGGGTACTTACCCCCACCTGGTACGAACCCTGTTTTGCAAGGCTCTAGTGAGTACCTACCCTCACCTGGTACGAATCTGCACTTTGCTAGATTCTGATGAGTACCTACCCTCATCGAGTACAAACCTTATTTTATAAGGCTCTGGTGGGTACCTACCCCACCTGGTACGAACCCTGTTTTGCAAGGCTCTGGTGAGTACCTACCCTCACCTGGTATGAACCTTATTTTATAAGGCTCTGGTGGGTACCTACCCCCACCTGGTACGAAACTCATTCTGCAAGGCTCTGATGGGTACCTACCCCCACCTGGTACGAACCCCGTTCTGCAAGGCTCTGGTGGGTAACTACCCCCACCTGGTACGAACCCCGTTTTGCAAGGCTCTGATGGGTACCTACCCCCACCTGGTACGAACCCTGTTTTGCAAGGCTCTGATGGGTACCTACCCCCACCTGGTACGAACCCCGTTCTGCAAGGCTCTGATGGGTACCTACCCCCACCTGGTACGAACCCCGTTCTGCAAGGCTCTGATGGGTACCTACCCCCACCTGGTACGAACCCCGTTCTGCAAGGCTCTGATGGGTACCTACCCCCACCTGGTACGAACCCCATTCTGCAAGGCTCTGATGGGTACCTACCCCCACCTGGTACGAACCCCGTTCTGCAAGGCTCTGATGGGTACCTACCCCCACCTGGTACGAACCCCGTTCTGCAAGGTTCTTAACGAGCCCCGTTCTGCAAGGCTCTCAGGATGCTCTTTTTGTAGTCAATCCTATGTTTGATGAGTACAAACCCTCATCTAGTTTTGGAGATGTGTTGGCAGCTTACTGTTTCTGATCATGCGCCCATGGGGGAGTGATTGATTTTTCTTTTTGACTTTTTTGTTTTAGTCATCCGGCTTTGCCGGGGATTTTTGTTTTTGGCTTTTCTGTTTAGCCATCCGGTTTTGCCGGGGATTTCTTGTTTTTGGCTTTTCTGTTTAGCTATCCGGTCTTGCCGGGGATGATTTGTTTTTGGCTTTTATTTTTAGCCATCCGGTCTTTGCCAGGGTTTATTGATGATTGCGTCTTAATTTAGGCAGGAATCCATTGAGGATTTGTTGATTTCTGTTGATTGTGCCTCTTGATTAGGCGGATGCTTCAAATAGTTGTTAAGACTTTATGCTTTGGGCTTGTATTGCCTCTTGCATAGGTTTATTTCCCATTTCTTGGGGATATTGGCTCTTTGCTTGCCTCTGAGTAGGTAGAGACTTCATTGGAAGTGAAGGCTTTGCATTCTACTGGGGATATCCATATTGGGCGTTATAGGCAATTAACTCCTTGAGGATATAAATTTGTAGTTTTGCCTTTGCTGGTAGGCTCACTGGGGATAATTTTTCTTTTTTATGATCCATCGGGGATTTGATTGCTTTCCCAGAGATCTATTTTGACTTGCCCCCTAGGGAGGAAGGGAGTTTTTGACTCCTTGTTGGATGCTGTTATTTTGAGCTGGCTTTGCCTATGCTTTTATTCCGCTGGGGAATGGGTTTTTATCTTTTTCTCGCGATTTATCTTCTTTTTTTTTCACGATTTTGAAAATTTTCGATTTTGAATGCGTGTGCCTTTCTTTAATTTCTTTTATGCATGCAGGCTTTTTTGTTATCTGCTGGGGATGAAGATATTTTCTTCTTTTTCTCCTTTCTTCATTTTTTTGCGATCCACCAAGGAGCTCGTTGGCTTCCTGGGGATCCAAATTTGATTTCATTTTTTTGATGATGATGATGGAGTCTTGAGCTCTTGAGTTTTGTGAAGCTCTTTATTGAGTTGGATGAAGAGATTTTCTTCTTTTTCTCTTTTTTGGAGATTCACCAAGGAGTTTGTCGGCTTCCTGGGGATCCAACTTTGATTTGATTTTTATGATGGAGTCTTAGCTCCTGGCTTTGTGAAGCTCTTTATTGAACTGGAGGATGGGAATTTTCTTGTTTTCCCCATTTTGTAGATTTTTCTGAAATGCTCGGCTTGGAGATTTCTATTCGGCCTTTTTTGTGCCTCTTTTGGGGAATGAAAGATTTTTCTTTTCTTTCTTTTTGTTGAACCCCTGGGGATATGGAGATCTTAACTCTATATCTTCTTTGGTTGATCTTTGTGTAGTCCTTATTCTCCTTTGGGGAAGTGGCGGAGATTCTGGATGAGTTTGCTTGATGACTCATGTGGTGATGAAGTTGAGTCGTGAGGTAATCTTTTTTGTTTTGCCTCTGGAATAGGCAAGGATCCGCTTGGGGATGATCAAGCCTTTCCGTTGGCTTTTCTATGTTGATGGCTTCCTTTTTCTTGGATGGAAGGATGTTGATTGGAGCTTCGAATGACTATGTTTGACGACTCATGTGGTGATGCTGAGTCGTGAAGTAATTTTTTGTTTTGCCTTTGGAGTAGGCAAGGATCCATTTGGGGATCATCGAGCCTTTTCGTTGGCCTTTTTCCGGTGTACCTTTGTTTATTGGGGTAGAAGGTTAGAGCTAGTTTCCTTGAAGATGTTTATTCTACTGGAAGGTTTTGATTTTGCCTTTTCTTTTGCGATTTTGATTTTCATATGGAGACTGGATTCTGGCGCCTCCTGTTTTCAATCACAAGTATGGAGCCTAGCCTCCTTATATGCATGTTTATTATTCTTATTTAAAGAAAATTATTTGTTCTTGATTTGACAAAGTCGTATTGTGCAACTACTTTGTGTGTGGATGTTCTAGATGCAATCTATTTGTTTATTTATTTTTGATGCATTTAGAAAGTAACTGGCCTTCACCCGTTGGCTTCTTATGAATATGCTGATGACCATGATAATGGGCTCCTTTTTTATGATCATGATGATGGGCTCCTCTTTTATTCATCTTTTGGTTTTAGCCCTATCTTTTGCCTAGACCGCCCTTTACGGGTTTTCGATCTAGTGGGTTGCCTTAATTTTTGCCTAGAATATCTTAGGGGGCTTTTGCCTTATCTTTTGCCTAGACCGTTCTTTTGGGGTTTCCGATCTAGCAGGCTACCCTAATTTTTACCTAAGAATATCCTAGCAGGCACTTATTCTTTTATTGTTTTATATGCTTCCTCTTTTTTTTAGATGCATGCTTGATCTTTGATAAAAGGTCTTTGTGCATATTTATGATTTATCAATAAAGAGGCATTTCCATAATATTTGGTCAAGAGAAAGGAAATGAAAGAGAATTTTATTGATAAATGAGCAAAAGTTTATTTTTTTATAGAAGGATTTCAAAAGGTATTTAGAAGAATGGCTGGTTAGGGTTGGCTATACTGTATAGGCTTAAACAGTCATGTCCATGATATCTACCCCCTGGTTCTCTTAATTGCTTCAGTTGAGATGTCTGAGCTCAGAGTGAAGACTATGTAGACTGCTTGCTTTTGGAAGAATGTTACCTTAGCCGCCTTTCAGTTTTCGACTGAGGTAACCATGGCTCTTAATTTTTTTTTTACCTCTACTTTTTGCCTAGGACGTAGTATCCTAGCGAGGGATATAAACCCTATCTTTTGCCCAGGGATGCCCTTTGCGGGTTTTCATTCCTGACGGGTCTTGAGCAATGTCTTCAAGCATAATACTTCTTCACCATACCGGAGTTGATTAGGTGTCGAAGTTCTTTTCCATACATATTGGCGAGGATAAGAGCCCCTTCCGAGAAAGCTCATTTGACCACAAAGGGTCCTTCATATTTAGTTGCCCATTTTCCAATTTTATTCTTCTGGGCCAGAAGCAACTTATTTACCATTAAATCCTTCTTTTGGTAAATGTGGGGGTTGACCTTTTTTCATAAGCCTTTTTTTTTTCCTTTAATATAACGTTCAGTCATTTTTCTTCAATCGTTTTTCTTCAATAAGGTTTACCTGGTCATATCGGCTTCAAACCCATTCAACTTCTGTTAATTTTGCTTCTATCATCATGTGTTTTTATCAACAAGATTAGTTGTACCGATTTGCTGTCTTGGATCTTTGCTATAACCGAAGAGTAATCATTTTGAATGTAGAGCCACTGCCATGTCAATGCCCCTCTTCCTTTCCTTAGGGATTTCAATCCTCCTATTTATCACTATATTTCCACATTTCTCAGTCAATTACTTGAATGCTTTATGGTGAAGGGTCAAGAGAATAGAAAGAAAGGGATTTATTGCAAAGGCTTGTGTTTTAGTGAGATTTTTTATGAAATAATAGTTTATGTAAGAATGACTAGCCAAGGTTGGTCGGTGTTTAGGCTATTTTAAACAAATGTTTTGTTTTAATGAGGTGGCGTCTTCAAATGATTACTTTATGGCGCCTATTTGTAACTGATTAACTTTCCTAGTCTGCCCTTTTGGGTTATCGGCCTAGGATGATGTGGTATGTCTTAACTTTTTGTCTAGGTTCCCCTTTTCTGTTTTTTGGGATACCTAGCGGACTTTATTTTGTCTATGACGCTTTGATTATTTTGATACATTTTGGAACAAAATGTTTGTCTAAACATTGGTTATTTATGGGGTATAGATATGATTAGCGAGAAAAGAAGCAGATAGTAAGAATAGCATTCTTTTGTAATTCAAAGGGAAATGTGTGCCCTAAAGATGCTCAGGGGTCGGGCACACCCGGAGGAGTGATCTCTAATAGTCATTGGGTTTACATCCCTTAAAATCGGAAGAAGGACATCTAATGACTAACGCTACCCTTGATGCTAATATCCCTCTTTTTCGGAAGATCGTCCTTAAGGTATGGAGGGGAGACTTCTCTTTTCTTTGTACGACTTGATCTTTTGTAGGGTCGTACTTTAAAGGATTATCCTTAAAATCTGGTGGCTTTCTTATTCTTTGAGCATCCTTTCCAAGCCCTTGTCCTGGGCTGTATCCATATCTCTTCATTATATGGGCCACTTTTATATTACTAGGAAGTCTTTCCATATTTTCAAATGTCCTCTTCAGCTGCATCCATTTAAGGTATGGTGGACAACTCACTACTACAAATAAGGCCTTCAACGTCGGTTCTGGAAGGCCTTCAACGTCGGTTCCAGAACCGACGTTGTATCAGGCGACGTTGAAAGTTAAGACTTTCAACGTCGGTTCTATTTAACTGATGTTGAAAGTTATCAGACTTTCAACGTCGGTTAAATAGAACCGATGTTGAAAGTTATCAGACTTTCAACGTCGGTTAAATAGAACCGATGTTGAAAGTCTGATTTTTCAAATTAAATTTTTTTATTTATTTCCAACCTTTCCAACCCCTCTATTTATCTAGAAATCCCCCCTCTCTTTTATATTATATTTTTATTAGGTCCCTCTCTCTTTTATATTATATTTTTATTATTTATCATATTTTTTTTAAGTTTAAAGCATTACCAAATTATTTTTTTGTCACTGACAGGATTCGAACCCAGTACCTTAGTGTTGGAGGTCGATACTCCAACCACTAAACTACTCGAATTATTTGATAGTAAGTTACAAATAAATTATATTTATATACAAATAAATATATATCAGTGTAAATATATAAATACAAATATATTTATATATTTTGATATATTTATATAATTATATATTTATATATTGGATGTGAGGGCACGCTCGAAGGTGAAAGTGTGTGTTGAGTGGGTTTTCAAAATTTAATGCCAAATTTGTGAGCGAGTCTCTATATATGGGTTTGTAATTTAATGACAGAATATAATATTTATAATTTATTTATATAATGATATAAAATAAATTTGAAAAACGCATCATTCGCTCAAGTGACACATTCGCTCAAGCGAAAAATACCAATTTTCGCTCAAGCTAGGCTTGAACGAGTGAATTTCTGTGAGCTTTAACGTATTTTCACTCAAACGAGAGTCAATCTCACTTTCACCCTCGATCGCACCCTCACATCCAACATAAAAATATATAAATATATTTGTATTTATATATTTACACGGATATATATTTATTTGTATATAAATATAATTTATTTGTAAATTATTATCAAAATATTATAGTAGTTTAGTGGTTGGAGTATTAATTTTCAACTCTAAAATACTATATTTGAATCCTATTAGTGACAATTCTCTAACTTAAGTGAATTTTTTACTGAAAAAAATAAAAACACTTTCCAGAAAATATATATAAATAAATATATATTTACACAGATATATATTTATTTGTATATAAATATAATTTATCTGTAAGTTATTATCAGAAAATTACAGTAGTTTAGTGGTTGGAGTATTAGCTTTCAATTCTAAAATACTAGGTTCGAATCCTGTCGATGACAATTCTCAAACTTAAGTGAATTTTTGGCTGAAAAAAATAAAAACACTTTCCAAAAAATATAAATAAATATATATTTATACGGAATATATATTTATTTGTATATAAATATAATTAATTTGTAAGTTATTATCAGAAAATTACAATAGTTTAGTGGTTGGAGTATCAACTTTCAACTTTAAAGTACTTGGGTTCGAACCTGCCAGTGACAATTCTCTAACTTAAAAGAATTTTTGGTGAAAACACATTCAACATCGGTTCCAGATGAACCGACGTTGAAAGTTGACATTCAACATCGGTTCAGATGAACCGACGTTGAAAGTGCATTTAACGTCGGCTCAGCTTTAATCGACGTTAAATGGCGACGTTGAAAGCATATTTTGTAGTAGTGACTCGCTGATTCGAATGTAGTCTTTAGCTTGAACCATGATCGACTTGTCGCCTACCACGAATTTGATTTTTCGGTGGAGCGTTGAAGAACTGCCCTAGCACCGTGAATCTAAGGTATACTTGATCCTTCCCCTTGGATTTCTTTTCCTCTTCGGTTTCTTTATTTTTCCTTTGTTTTTAGGAGCATTATCTTGTAGCTCCTTGGGGAATAAATTCTTCCGCTTCTCGTCGTGCCTCCAATGCTAGTTATATTGAAGATATCTTCATCGACGACAATTATTCTGTGTATCCACAGTACAACTTTATCCGATGTATAAGGGAAAGGACGAGGCATGAATAAGCGCAAAGGTGTTATTGCCCCTTCCCTAACATTATCAATTTGGGTACTGATATTTACTTCTTTCTTATTATCTCTTTGTCCCAAATCGATGGCCTAATTTTTTTCATGATAGGGCTGTATTAATTGAGCTTATTTTTCCAATAGTCTTTGCATGTTCGGGGAAATGGTCCCCTCCTCACTGTCTGATTCAATCCATTCGTCTTCGACTTTCGGATCTTCCAGAGAGTTTTCAATCACAGACATGATTGTATGGTTATGCTTTGTTTTAGATTTCTTTATTAATGTGTGAGAGGGAAAAGAATGAGAGAGAATATGAATATTATGAAAATGCCTCATTGTATTGATAGAAAGAAATATTTATAAAGCCCACTTTAATAAAAAATCCTGTGATCATGGGCGAGGATCACGACGGATACATCGGAAGCTTTTTTAATATTTTTTTGTATTTATTATATTTTTTGTATTTATTTTTATTATTTTTTAGAGATGGCAAAAATGATGAGCCCTAATTTACTGATCTTCCTTATCCCGTCTTTTATTCAGGCTTAGATAAGGGCTGGTCATCCACTTTTGAAGTAGATGCGTCAAAGGTAATCCACCCCGCATCTACTAAATCTTGGACCTTATGCTTTAAGGCCACACAACTATCCACGGAGTGTCCCGGAGCGTCCGAATAATAATTGCATTTTTCGTTTGGCTTATACCATTCTGGATATGGTGGCTCCATTTTCTTGGGATGGATGCACACGAGGAGTTTGGCATCCAATAATTTCAAAAGAAGACTTCCATAGGAGGTAGGTATTGGAGTGAATTTCCTCTCTTGTCTACGTGACTTGGTTTGCTGTGAGGAAGAAGAAGGAGTAGCAATGTTGATTGCATTCACGGTTCATTCCTTCTTCTTTCCAAAGCTCTTTTTAACTTTGGGAGTGGAGGAATTGGAGGAAGTATGTTGTGTAATTCTTCCGCTTTTTAATCCTTGCTCCACTCTTTCTCCTATAATTACCACATTTGCAAAAAGTGTTGATGTGTTCCCTATCATTTTGTCATAATAGGGACCAGTCAGGGAATTGATGAACATGGATATGGTTTCCTTGTCGGATAGAGGAGGTTCCACTTGCGCTGCTAATTCCCTCCATCTTTGGGCATATGCCTTAAAAGATTCGTCGTCTTTTTTGCTTAGTAATTGTAGATCTGCTCTTTCAGGGGTCAAATCAATATTGTATTTATAACGACGAAGAAAAGCATCCACCAGATGTCTCCAGGTTTGGACTTTCCCTCCTTCTAGTTGCATATACCAATTTAGGGCTGACTCAGCCAGGCTTTCCTGAAAGCAATGGATCAGGAGCTTCTCATTGTCAGCATATGCAGCCATCTTATGGCAGTACATTGTAAGATGGCTTTTGGGGAAAGTTATTCCCATGTATTTTGGGAAGTCTGGAGTTTTGAATTTTTTAGGGAATTGGATGTTTTTAACGAGGCACATATCAACCGCCTCTTTAACATCAAAGTTATGCCCCTCCATGGCTCTTAACCTCTCCTCAAGGGCAGTAATTTGTTGTTTCGATATTTTCGGCGCATGAATATGTACTGCCCTTGTATCAGATTGGGCTTGTTCACCGTTAGGCTCCTCTTCCTCTTCTTGATGAGAGGCTTGTCTGCTCTGAGGACCTTCTTTGTGGAGATTCTACTGACGCATCATTTCCAACATTTGACCCATTTGTTCTTTCAGTGTATTAAGCTCAGTGGTGAGCTTTCGGTTTTGCTCCTCTAGTTGTTCCATCTTTTTAGCTTTCTGAGCACGAGTGAGGACGGGCGGAAGACCAGCCACTTTCTAAATGATTTTAACGATTTTTATTATAGCTTTTTATTTAAAATGATTAGTGTGAAATAGATATGCCTTAGACAATAGCTTTGGTATCTTCTCAAAAGCCTATGTTTTAAGGGTACCATACCCACCTTAGTGTGATAACTTCCTTTTTCAAAGGTTGCCAACACACCTTAGCGCACTTATTTCTTCTAGGAAGGTTATAAACGCACTTGGGTCTCTTTTGCTATTGTCTAAGAATATCTAATACATCCTAGAATGAATGTGTTTATGTATGAGAGATTTTATTATGATGATGTTTATGCATACTTTTCTTAGTGCATTTATTTTCTCTCTTAGTTTTACCACTTATTGGATGATGTGGTATGAATGATACGACTTTGCCAAGAATCTTTATAAAAGGCATTTTTATGGGTTTTAATCGTTTTTACATTTTTTATGACCATTTATCTCTTCTATGGTCAACGTGACTACTTAGCTTACAAAGAACCTGAAACCAGGCTAGCTTAACTGAAGACTGTCCGAGATAATAAAGTTGGTTTATTCTTATCACTTTTATGATTTTTAGGGTTTTTCACTATTTTGTTTGTTGTATGATTACCCTACGCTAATGCATCAATACAAATGCCGCAAATGAATGCACACACAATTCATTCATCCACGAGCAGAGCCACGCTATTTTCGAGGTGGGGTTTTCCTGCAGAAATGTGCTTGGTTTAGGCGGTTCTAAACTGTTCTCACCAAGGCCAAAGGTCCCCAAGGTGCCCCCATTATAGGGACCTCTCAATCTTTCAGTCCTCGGGTCATGCACGGAACTCCGTGTTGACATCCTTGGACCAAAAGAAGAGAGTTATCACCTTGAGTTGGTGGTTTTCCGACAACGGTTGTAGCCCCGTGTGCCAACAAGCTAGTCGTATCTGCCACCCACTCCCTATAGGTATTCACTCTTTCCCCCAGGAATAGAGGGACTGTAGTGTGCAACGGTTTTTGTGTACAATTTATATTTCAGACAATTTCCATAAAATAATCACACAACAGTTATTAAAGCCATACAATAAAACATACGGAAGAGGGTAAAGGTGTAATTTCAAATCTTTACCTAGTTTGAATTTATCCGTCACTAAATGGGATCAACTATCTAGCTTCCTCAGTGGAGTCTCCATCTGTCGTCGCTGTCCGTTCCGACATCTAGGGACATCTCGAATGTTTATGCGAGCGGTCGCGAAAAGATGGTTTAGACTCGCATTTTATTTTTAAATGTGTTCAATGCTTTTGAGGTGCTCAACAACTGAACTATCCTCTAATAAAAGCAAGGTTTTCGCAAAAGGGTTCTTATGGAGTCGCCACCAATGTTTTGACCGTAAACATTGGAAAAGGATAAAAAGGCGTTCATTTTAAGAAAAACCAAACTTGGCCATTACAACTAGAGTTGCGTAAGGGAGTTAGTTACGTGTGGGGAAGGTGTTAGCACCCCCACAATGCCCCTCTCGGGTTCCCTATGACAGATTTATTCATTAAGTAAAGATTATGAGAAATTATGCTATTACCCTATTTTATTGCATAATATTAAAAAATGGCTATCTACATGATTTTATTTTATATTGCATACATAAAGCAATAAATAAAGCAATAAAGGAGAAGAGAAGTGAAAAGAACCTCCGTAGCAAGCTTTGTATTGCAAATCTTTAACTGTGAGGATGCGTTTTGGCAATCCCCCGCTCTACAAAGACTCTCCTCCCCGAATACAATATCGACTCGACTAAATTTTAAAGAAGAATCGAATGCTGGAATACAATTCCTTAACCGATTGTTACCTTTTTAGGCAATAGGAGAGTTCATTCGAAGTAGGGAGAGAAGACAAGTGTCTGGAGTGTGTAAAAGTGGCAAATGAGCCTCCTATTTATAGTTTTCGCAGTCTGGCAGCTTGGGACGACTGTCTGGGGCCTGGAAAACAGGGATGGGCGTCTGGGGAAGTCGGGACGGCCGTCTGGGATTTGGGACGGCCGTCCCAACCATCAAAACAGGCTGAGACGGTCATCTGGCATGTGGGATAGCCATCTGGGCTTGCTGGGACGGCCATCCCGACTTCTAGGACGACCATCTCGACTGTTCTGGCCAGATTTTGTGTTCTGGGACTTCCGGGAAGCTTTCCTTTCTTTATTCGGAAGTCGATTGATGCCGTTAGACGTCCACCGAAGCTTTATCTTCAAATAGGAAGCCTTCTTAGCCTTTATTGTGAGACCGGGCAAAATTAGGGGTCTACAAGGTTGTTTATTATAAAAAGGTTTTTGAGATTTTGTTTTTATTTTGTTGTTGTACGATTATGCTATGCAACAAACAAATGCACAAACAATTCACTCATCCACGAACCGTGTGATGACGTTTTTATCACGAGGTATGGGTGTCGCCGCCGTCCCCTTTCCGACGTCTGAGGACGTCTCGAACGTTTATGCGAGCGGTCGCGAAAAGATGGTTTAGACTCGCGTATTTGTTTTAAAATGTGTTCATTGCTTCCGAGGTGTCCGACAATTGAATTATCCTCTAATAAAAGCAAGGTTTTCGAAAAGGGGTTCTTATGGAGTCGCCACCAATGTTTTGACCATAAACATTGGAAAAGGATAAAAGGCATTAATTTTAATGAAAACCAAACTTGGCCATTATAACCAGAGTTAGGTAAGGGAGTTAGTTACGTGTGGGGAAGGTGTTAGCACCCCACAACGCCCCTTTCGGGTTCCCTATGACAGATCAATTCGTTTTAAGAGAAGACTTCGAGAAATTATGCGATTACCCTATTTTATTGCATAATATTGGAATGGCTATCTACATAATTTTATATAAATAAAGCTAAATAAAGCAATAAAAGAGATATTAAAATGGCTATCTACATGATTTTATTCTACATGACGTAATAAATAAAGCTAAATAAAACAATAAAAGAGAAGGGAATTGAAAAGAACCTCCGTAGCAAGCTTTATATTGAGAATCTCGAACTGTGAGGATGCGTTTTGGCAACCCCTCTTTCTACACAGACTCTCCTCACCAATACAAGATCGACTCCACTAAAAATTTAAAGAAGAATCAAATGCCGGAATATAATTCCTTAACCGATTGTTACCTATTTAAGGCAATCGGAAAGATCATTCGAGAGAGGGAGAGAAGTAGCCAAGTGCTCTGAATTTTCTAAGTGTTTCAGAGCTCTCTCCTGTGTCTGTTGTCTTCAAAAAGTGGCAAATGAGCCTCCTATTTATAGTTTTCGCAGCTGGCGCGCTTTGGGACGGCCGTCTGGGTTGGGACGGCCGTCTGGGTTGGGACGGCCGTCTGGACTGGGATGGCCGTCCCAAATGTCATTTTTACACAGGGCGAGACCACCTGGGGACTGGGACGGCCATCCCATTTAAATCTGGCAGGTTGGGACGGCCTGTTGTGTTTGGGACCACCTGTTGTGTTTGGGACCACCTGTTGTGTTTGGGACGGCCTGTTGTGTTTGGGACGGCCTGTTGTATTTGGGACCACCTGTTGTGTTTGGGACCACCTGTTGTGTTTGGGACGGCCTCTTGTGTTTGGGACGGCCTGTTGTATTTGGGACCACCTATTGTGTTTGGGACCACCTGTTGTGTTTGGGACCACCTGTTGTGTTTGGGACGGCCTGTTTTGTCCAGTTTTCGCGTTCTGGGACCCCGGGAAGCTTTCCTTTCCTTTTTCGGACATAGATTGACGCCGATGTGTGTCCGTTGAAGCTTTATCTTCATATAGGAAGTCTTCTTGACCTTCATTAAGATGCCGAGCGAGCTTTGTCTTTGTGTAGGAAGTCTCCTTTGGCTTTTATTGTGTGAATGAATGAACTCCGTCTTTTGTTGTGGGAGGTCCTTCTCGTTTTGGGAAGCCGGATGAACTCCATCTTCGGGTGAAGTTCCTCTAGCTTTTATTTTGAGAGGCCGGGCAAAATTAGGGGTCTACAGCTGCCCCCCCTTCACCTGCCTAACTAATTCGTTGGTTTTAATATGCCGACAAAATTAGTTGGTAGGGGAAGGAGTTAACCCTTTTGCCCGGTTATCCTTCGGATGCTGCTCCTTGTTGATCCTCCGGATGATAAATATTTTGATAGGTACTAACCCCTATCTGGTTTGAGCCTCCTTTTATAAGGCTCTGGTGAGTACTTACCCTCACCCGGTACGAGTCTGCATTTTGCTGGACTTTAGTGAGTACCTACCCCCACTTGGTATGAACCTTGTTCTTGCAAGGTTTTGATGGGTACCTACCCCCACCCGGTCTGAACCCCGTTCTGCAAGGCTCTGATGGGTACCTACCCCCACCTGGTCCGAATCCCGTTCTGCAAGATTCTGATGGGTACCTACCCCCACCTGGTCCGAATCCCGTTCTGCAAGATTCTGATGGGTACCTACCCCCACCTGGTCCGAATCCCGTTCTGCAAGATTCTGATGGGTACCTAGCCCCACCCGGTCCGAATCCCGTTCCGCAAGATTCCGATGGGTACCTACCCCCACGGTCCGAATCCCGTTCGCAAGATTCTGATGGGTACCTACCCCCACCTGGTCCGAATCCCGTTCTGCAAGATTCTGATGGGTACCTACCCCCACCCGGTCCGAACCCCGTTCTGCAAGGCTCTGATGGGTACCTACCCCCACCCGGTCCGAATCCCGTTCTGCAAGATTCTGATGGGTACCTACCCCCACCCGGTCCGAACCCCGTTCTGCAAGGCTCTGATGGGTACCTACCCCCACCTGGTCCGAATCCCGTTTTGCAAGATTCTGATGGGTACCTACCCCCACCCGGTCCGAACCCCGTTCTGCAAGGCTCTGATGGGTACCTACCCCCACCTGGTCCGAATCCCGTTCTGCAAGATTCTGATGGGTACCTACCCCCACCTGGTCCGAATCCCGTTCTGCAAGATTCTGATGGGTACCTACCCCCACCTGGTCCGAACCCCGTTCTGCAAGGCTCTGATGGGTACCTACCCCCACCTGGTCCGAACCCCGTTCTACAAGGTTCTCAGGATGCACTTTTTGGTAGTTAATCCTGTGATTATCTGTTTTTGGAGATGTGTTGGCGGCTTATTGTTTCTGTTCATGCGCCCATTCCGTGGGGAATATTTGTTTTGACTTTTCTGTTAGTCGTCCGGTTTTACCGGGGATTCTTTGTTTTTGGCTTTTTCTTTTAGCCATCCGGTCTTGACCGGGGATTCTTGATTTTTGGCTTTTCTGTTTAGCCATCCGGCTTTTGCCGGGGATTCTTTGTTGATTGCCTTTTTTTAGGCAGGAATCCTACTGGGGATTTTTTTTTTTTTTTTATCTTTGTCGATTTTGCCTCCTGATTAGGCGGATGCTCCACTTGAGGCTATTTGTTTTTGATAATACCTCTGAGTGGGCTAATGCTTTTTGACAGTTTTGTGCTTGTATTGCCTCTTGCATAGGTTGATTTCCCGCTTCTTGGGGATATCGGCTCTTTGTTTGTTTCTGAGTAAGCATAGGCATTCTTGGGAGTGAAGGTTTTGCCTTTCACTGGGGATATTCATATTGGGTGTTTAACTCCCTGTGGATTTGTAATTTGTAATTTGCCTTTGCGAATAGGCTTACTGGGAAAAATTTTTCTTTTGGGTGATCCACCGGGGGGTTGATTTGATTCTGTGCTTTCTTTCATGGACTCTTGCGTGATCTTTCTTTGATGAACTCTTCGAGGCGGCGACTCTCTAATGAGTGTGCTTGATGACTCATGCGGTGATGTCTTCGAGTCATGAGGTAATCTTTTTGTTTTGCCTCTTGAGTAGGCAAGGATCCGCTTGGGGATAATTGAGCCTTTCCGTTGGCTTTTCTACGTTGATGACTTCCTTTTTCTTGGATGGAAAGATGTTGATTGTAGCTCCAAGTGATTTATGTTTGATGACTCATGTGGTGTTGATGCTGAGTCATGGAGTAATTTTTGTGTTGCCTTTGGAGTAGGCGAGGATCCGCTTGGGGATTATCAAGCCCTTCCGTTGGCTTTTTCCGTTTTTGATGTACCTTCCTTTATTGGTGTAGAAGGTTGATGGTTGAAGCTAGCTTTCTTCAAAGCTCCTTATTTTGCTGAAGTGGTTCAGATTTCGCCTTTTTCCATCGCGGTTTAGTTTTTTATCGCGAGCTGTTTTGAAATCTGGCTTTTTAGTAGATCATGTGTGCCTTTTATTTTGTATACATGGGCTTTTTGAACGTGAAGTGTGAAGCAAAAATAACGATTTTTATTCATTATTGCTTTTTGTTGGATACATTTCAAGCATATTTAAGACACTAGAAAGCTGTATAAATAAATCCTAATCGTCTGCTTCTGGGCTGGAATGGGCAGATGGTGCTGGTGAAGGGAAGCGGCGGAGTAGGCGGCGCTGGAATCTCGTCTGAGTCTGGACCAGGCTCTCTATCTGGCGGTCCATCCTGTCTTGCCTAACAGTCAGCTGACTGAACTGCTGGCGTATAGACTGGAACTCTCCTTCCATATAGGCATGCTCCTCGTCTAAGCGTCAGTACAGGCCGGAGAAGTCTTGGTCGCGTGATTGCTGCCGGGACTCGAAGTGGTAGGGATGTCTTGTGGCGTGTTGAAGTCGCGCATATCCCATGAAATTGAGATGATAGGGTTCAAGATGAAACCTGACCCCTCTCTGCTGAGGATATTCATGTGTGTCAGCACTCCTCCGCTGATCGGTTCTGGTTGAAGTTCAGCTGGGAGATCTTCTCCGTCGGTACATCCCCAGTATTCAGCAAGAGGGGTAAGGAAGGGAGCCACCATGATCGCTCCCGCTGGTCCCCGAGTACCGCATTCCTTTACAGTCTTCAAGAATGCGTATCCAGGGTTGCATCGGTGTCCCTGATGCATGCAGTAGATTATAAAAAGATCAGCCAGCGTTACCTTCCCCTGGCTCTCCTTCCTGCTGTGAATGGTTCCAGCAAGCAACTTGTGGCAAATGCGAAGAGGGGGATTGAAGGCTGCACCCTTCAGATTAGATGGGAGATTGACAGCTCCAGTAATCTCCTTCCACATGCTAGTGGTGGTGAGAACAGTAGGTTTCTCCAGATATGCGGACCGATATTCCGGTGTTCTTGTATCGGCTCGCTGGCAGAATCCCATGATGACATTGAAGTCATCCAGAGCAGTGGTCCGGTAGGCTCCGTCCATCCAGTAAGAGACGGCTTGTGTTGGTGGCACTCCAGGAGTTGCAGATGGCATTTCCATCATGTTGACAGAGGCAAGAAACTCCATTGTTGCTGTGCGGTGGATCCGAGTAGGTGGCTCATTGAGCAGAAAATCCCATCCTATGTTGTGGATGAATCTTCTGACATCTTGCTCCCAACCGAATGTAGCTAGGATCCCGAAGTCTAGTCGCAGCATCGGGTACCAGGCAAATTGTTGGATATTTGCCAGTCGTTGTTGGTGTGCTTCTGCCATCATCATGCTAGTGACAGGAGCTCTTCTAGCAGCAGTCCTGGTGCGTTTTCTTCTGGACGAGGCTTCTCCGTGTTCCATTGTGAGTTCTATTCTCTTAGAAATGCTAAAAATGTATGGAAGAGGAGGAAAAGCAAGATAGGAATGCTTGGAATGAGGTACCAAGGCTCAAACCCGCGCCCAACATATATAGGCCGCGCAAAGGAGTTTGGGACGGCCGTCTGGGTTGGGACGGCCGTCTCAAATGGCGAATTCGTTCATGGTGAGACCCCCTCCTGGGACGCACGTCCCAACTGAAAAATGACACTTGGGACGGCCGTCTGGACTTTGGGACGGCCGTCCCAAGCTTCTTAAGTTGGTTTTTTGAGTTTTTTGATGGAAAAGAAGATGGGACTCCATTCATTGATGTTTTAATGCATGTAATGTTTTATGAAATGCATCCTATGATCTATTTCAGTTAATATTTCGAAAGTTTTAACTGATGTGCTTTGACTTCGGGTGCATTCTTGGTGTTGTACCTTAACGTCATCTTGTTTCTTGGATAACAAGCTTAGCTGTATTGATTTGCCGTCTTGGAATTTTCTTTGCTATGGCCGAAGAGCAATCTTCTGTTCGTAGGGCAACTGCCATATCAATGCCTTTCTTCCTTTCCTTAGGGATTTCAACCTTCCTATTGATCACTATGTTGCCACATTCCCCTTCATTACTTGAATGCTTTATAGTGAAATGGTCAAGAGAAGAGAAGGAAAAGGATTTATTGCAAAGGTTTGTGTTTTAGAGTGATATTTTTGTAATAAAGGTTTTTGTAAGAATGGCTAGCCAGGGTTGGTCGGTGTTTAGGCTAGTTTAGACAAAACGTTTTGCTCTTGTAACGTGGCGTCATTGTTTACTGATTTATGGCGCTTCTTTGCGATTGATTAACTCCCCTAGGCCGCCCTTTCAGGTTTTCAGTCTAGGATGTTGTGCTTATGTCCTAACTTTTGTCTAGGTTTCCCTTTTTTGTATTTAATTTTTTTTTTTTTAAGGAATACCTAGCGGACTTTTAACAACCCTAACTTTTGCCCAGGCTACCCTTTATTATTGTTCGGGTCTCCTGCCGGGTTTACCCTAACTTTTGCGCAGCCCCCTTTGTGGGTTTCCTGCCGGGTATTTAGCCCTTTTATTTTCTTGTCTTGGTCTTTGACCTTGACGGGCTTTCCTTTTTTGTATGCGTATATATATTTTTTTTTTTGCACAACATTTGTCGAAACTTAATTTTATCAAGATAAATTTTATTTGTGTTTCTAGTTAATCAATTTATTTTGACTTTGCTTTGCAGCGCTTTACTTATTTGGACGCATTTGGAACAAAACATTTATCTAAACTTTGTTTATTAAAATGGGGTATAGATACATTTAGCAAGAAAAGAAGCAGATAGTAAGAATAGCATTCTTTTGTAATTTCAGGGAAATGTGTGCCCTAAAGATGCTCGGGGGACGGGCAAACCCCGAGGAGTGATCTCTAATAGTCACTAGATTTACATCCCTCAGAATCGGAAGAAGGACACCTAATGACTAACGCTACCCTTTGCGCTAATACCCCTCCTTTTCGGGATACCATCTTCGAGGGGTAAGACTTCCCTGTTCTTCGCATGGTTTGATCTTTTGTAGGGTCATACCCTAATCCATATTTTAGCAGATTATCTTTGAAATCTGGTGGCTCCCTTATTCCTTGGGCGTTCTTTCCGAGTCCCTGTCCTGGGCGATATCCATATCTTTTCATTATGTGGGTCACCTTTGTATTACTAGGGAGTCTTTCTATATTGGCAATTTCGAGTGCTTGAAAAGATGTTTCAAGAGCTTCTTCAGCCGCATCCACATATGGTTGGACAGCCGGTTTGCTAATTAGAAAGTCTTCTTCAGCTTGTACTGTGACGAGTTTATCGTTCATCACAAACTTGACTTTCTGGTGGAGTGTCGAAGGTATTGCCCTAGCGCTATGAATCCAAGGTCTACCAAGGAGACAACTGTATGCTGGCGTGATATCCATCACGTGGAAGTCTATGTTGAAAATAGTAGGTCCAATTTGGATTGGTAGACTAATCTCTCCTACTACTTCACGTCTTGATCCGTCAAAGGCTCGAACCACAGTATTACTCGGGCGCATGTGGGCTCCTTGCACCGTTATTTTGTCGAGTGTACTTTTGGGCATAACGTTTAAGGATGACCCATTATCCACGAGAACTTTGGAAATGAGATATTCCTTGCATTTAACGGAAATATGCAAGGGCTTGTTGTGATTGGACCCTTCTAAAGGGATTTCTTCATTGGTGAAGGTCAGATGATCATTGGCTGAAATATTACCAATGATTCCTTTAAACTTTTCTTGGGATATTGCATGCGGAACAAATGATTCATTCAAAACCTTTAACAATGCGTTTCGGTGTGGTTCCGAACTCATAATGAGTGATAACAAAGTTATCTTTGCTGGAGTACGATTGAGTTGATCAATAATAGAGTATTCACTTTGTCTTATGTACTGGAGTAGCTCATCTGTCTCCTCCTTGGATTCCTTTTCTTCTTCGGCTTTATTTTTCATTTTATCTTTAGGAATATTATCTTGTAATTCCTTGGGGGAATATATTCTTCCGCTTCTTGTCATGCCCCCAATACCGGCTATGTTGGAGATGTCTTGATTGACTGGCGATTCTTCTGAGTATCTCCAAGGTACAGCTTTATTTGATTTATAAGGGAAAGGACGCGGTACAAATAAGCGTAAAGGCGTTATTGCTGCTTCCCTTTTATTGATTGGAATGATTAACGGTGCTTGTTTGTTATCATCTTTGGATTTATTGACCGTTGTAGAGATTTTGATGACGAAAGGCTTCTTTTCCATTTTTCTGATTCGTGAAAAGCACATCGGTTAATCCTTTCTTTTTATTATCTTCATTATTAAACGAGGAGGGATGTATGAATGTATGCAACTTATGAATGCAATAGACAATTTAAGGAAGAGAAATCCTTTTATTAGAAAGTATAAATCCTTCTATACAATGCTTTGAAGCAAATGTTGACAAAAGCGAAAAAGCTTGAAGAATCCTATAGGTAAATTAGGCTTTCTTCGTAATTCGTCTTCAGCTGATATCACGTGATTTCTGAGCGTCTTGATTTGCTCAGATACCGCCCGGCTCATATCTTCACTATATCGATGAGCCTCTTTTATCTTCTCTTCTTGATGAACGATCAAGGCATGCTGCTGATCAGACCTCTCTATTATTCGGTCCTTTTCACGGAGTAGTTGACCGTATTGAGCTAATCCATCTTTTTCTTTTTCATGTAGCTCCTCCAGGTTTTCTCTGTATTTTTCAGCGGCTTTGCACCATTTTTGTGCTTCTGACCGAGTTCTCGTTAGGTCATCCTGTATCAACTTGATCACTTTTGTCTGTTCTGCAAGCGTGCTCTCAAGATGTGCTATTTCATCACTCATGTCCCGGAATAGGCTATCTTGTTCAAGCTTTGGCATCTTCAATGCTTGTCTAGCTTCTTCTTGGTAGTCAGCATAATCATTCTTGAGAAGCTCTATCTCATGGTCCTTCTTTTTGCATTGCCTTTTTAGACCATCTATTATAAGGGCTGATTCTTGCTCTTTTCCTTCGAAGGCTCTTAGCTGAGCTTCCATGACTTCAACCTTTTTGTTTAATGCATTGACTTGTAATTGCAGCTCTTCATTCACTAAAGTTGTAGTGATTGTAACAGATGGTTGGGGTACCCCTCTATTTTTCCTCCATTCCTCGTACTCGCGGGATGTAGATACCTGAGCCTTTCCAAGTTCTTTGTCCCCCATGTAGACTGGTCTTTCCCATGCTTTCCGGACAGCAGATACTTCTTCAAAGCTATGGGAATAGTGGCATAGACTCAGTCCTCTGAGCTCTTCTTGGGTTGGCGCAGTCTGAGTTCTCATAAGTTGTCTCATAGCCATTTTAGGAGAGTAGGTTATACAACCTCTGAGACCTAGAAGTGGTATGCTCAGGTAATCTCCGCATCGTACCAGAATATAACCGGGTCGGAACCAAGGACAAACCCAAGATACATGCTCTATGCTCCAGTTTTCTAACTCGGCTTTCCACTCTAAAGCTTGACGATGTTGAAGAGGGATTTTTGAGAAACTTCTTAAAGGGTCAGGAAATACACCCATGTGGCTTGAGGCGTAAAAGTGAGTAACACCCCATACATATAGCAATGAAGTACAACATCTCGAGTGTTTTTCCCCGTCTCTGTCGAGCAAAATTCTACAGAAGCGGGGTATCAGCAAGGATTGCAGGTATAGGACTCTGTGAATATACATCCCAGGCAAAGAATGCGTCCATTGCAGCATGATCCACGATGTTCACATGGAATGGGAATAATATGATTCCGAACATTGCTAATGCTAGAGTCTTGTTGAATGTAGACCAGTCCTTCTTTTAAGCTAAAGAGACTAAGTGGTCTTCTATTATAGCCATTTTCCAACCTCTGATATTCCCTTTTCCCTCTAGGGTGGATTGATGAGGAGGCAGTCGTATAATAGTAGCAACCTTACTCACGGCCGTATATTCTCCTGAGCAGACATAAATCCCAACTGACTGAGGCATCTAACCATGAGTTTGTATTCTTCTAGGGTTGGTACCAAGTCAAACTGCGAGAACTCGAAGCAGTGTAAATCGGAACTCCAGAAGTGGACCAATGCTCTAACAAATATTGGATTAATGCTGATTTTCAGGAGGTCAAGAATTCTTCCGTAAGACTTCTCAAAGTTAGCATAGACCTCCGGTGGCATATATGTACACAAATGCCTTAACTTCTCTACACGGCATAGAAGGATCTCCACTTTCTTTAACTGTCTATTACTGGATCCCTCCATTGTCTAGCAGAAATGAAAATGTATGATATGAGGATGAGTTTTTGTAAATGCGTGTATGCAAGTGTTTGTTTTTCTAAGTATTATCATGTTTTGTTCTTAAATATGATTCATGGTAGTACTTGGTTTTTCTTGAAAAGAAAACTTATCTATATGAATGTTTATGGATTTTGATGAAGAGAGTCCTATTTTCTTCCCTTTTTATTTTTTATGGAGAAAAGGTGATATGAGTTATGAGACTTTTGCTAATAATTTTTTTATTTTATAACAAAGGTATTTTTATGATTTTAACTTGTTTTTATATTTTTTGACCCTTTATCTCTTCTGTCGGTCAACGTGGCTACTTAGCTTACAAAGAACCTGAAACCAGGCCAGCTTAACTGAAGACTGTCCGAGATAAAGGTTTTTATCTTTTCTCTTTTTATGATTTTTAGGGTTTTTCACTTTTTTTTTTGTTGTTGTATGATTACCCTATGCTAATGCATCAATACAAATGCAGCAAACAAATGCACACACAATTCATACATCCACGAGCAGAGCCACGCTTATTTAATCACGAGGTAGGGTTTTCCTGCAGAAACGTGCTTGGTTTAGGTGGTTCTAACTGTTCTCACCAGGCCAAAGGTCCCCAAGGTGCCCCCATTATAGGGACCTCTCAATCTCTCAATCCTCGGGTCATGCACGGAACTCCGTGGCGACACCCTTAGACCAAAAGAAGAGAGTTATCACCTTGAGTTGGTGGTTTTCCGACAACGGTAGTAGCCCCGTGTGCCAACTAACCGATCGTATCTGCCACCCACTCCCTATAGATATTCACTCTTGCCCCCGGGTATAGAGGGACTGTTGTGTGCAAGGGTTTTTGTGTGCATGTCGCCGCCGTCCCTTTCCGACGTCCGGGGGACGTCTTAGAAACGTTTATGCGAGCGGTCGCGAAAAGATGGTTTAGACTCGCGTATTTGTTTTAAAAGGTTTTCGAAAAGGGGTTCTTATGGAGTCGCCACCAATGTTTTGACCTTAAACATTGGAAAAGGAAAAAATGTTGATTTTAAGAAAAACCGCACTTGGCCATTATAACCAGAGTTGGGTAAGGGAGTTAGTTACGTGTGGGGAAGGTGTTAGCACCCCACAACGCCCCTTTCGGGTTCCCTATGACAGATTAATTCATTTAAATAAAGACTACGAGAAATTACGCGATTACCCTATTTTATTACATAATATTAAATGGCTATCTACATGATTTTATTCTATGTTGCATGCATAAAATGATGAATAAAGCTAAATAAAGCAATAAAAGAGATATTAAAATAACTATCTACATGATCCTATTCTACATGACATAATAAAGCTAAATAAAACAATAAAACAATAAATAAAACAATAAAAGAGAAGGGAATTGAAAAGAACCTCCGTAGCAAGCTTTATATTGAGAATCTCGAACTATGAGGATGCGTTTTGGCAACCCCTCTCTCTACACAGTCTCTCCTCACCAATACAAGATCGACTCCACTAAAAATTTAAAGAAGAATCAAATGCCGGAATATAATTCCTTAACCGATTGTTACCTATTTAAGGCAATCGGAAAGATCATTCGAGAGAGGGAGAGAAGTAGACAAGTGCTCTCAAGTGTTTCAGAGCTCTCTGGAGTGTCTGTGGGTGTGAAAAAGTGGCAAATGAGCCTCCTATTTATAGTTTTTCGCAGCTGGCGCACTTTGGGACGACCGTCTGGGTTGGGACGGCCGTCTGGGTTGGGACGGCCATCTGGATTGGGATGGCCGTCCCAAATGGCAAATTTACACAGAGCGGGACCCCCAGGGAGGCCGGGACGGCCGTCCCACTTAAAATGGGTTTGGGACGGCCGTCCCACATACGGGACGCGCGTCCCAACTGTAAAATAGCAGTTGGGACGGCCGTCCCACTTCTGGGACCGTGGTCTCGGCCTGTTTTGTCCAGTTTTCGTGTTCTGGGACCCCGGGAAGCTTTCCTTTCCTTTTTCGGACGTAGATTGATGACGATGTGTGTCCGTTGAAGCTTTATCTTCATATAGGAAGTCTTCTTGGCCTTCATTAAGAAGTCGGGCGAGCTTTGTCTTTGTGTAGGAAGTCTCTTTTGGCTTTTATTGTGTGAATGAATAGACTCCGTCTTGTTGCAGGAGATCCTTCTCGGTTTTGGGAAGCCGGATGAACTCCATCTTCGAGTGAAATTCCTCTAGCTTTTATTTTGAGAGGCCGGGAAAAATTAGGGGTCTACAGTGCAATTTATATTTCAAACAATTGCAGAAATAATCATACAGCAGTTATTTAAAGCCATACAATAAAAACATACGGAGGGTAAAGGCGTAATTTCAAATCTTTACTTAGTTTTGAATTTATCTGTCACTAAATGGGATCAACTCTCTAGCTTCCCCAGTGGAGTCGCCATCTGTCGCCGCCGTCCCCTTTCCGACGTCTGAGGACGTCTCGAACGTTTATGCGAGCGGTCGCGAAAAGATGGTTTAGACTCGCGTATTTGTTTTAAAATGTGTTCATTGCTTCCGAGGTGTCCGACAATTGAATTATCCTCTAATAAAAGCAAGGTTTTCGAAAAGGGGTTCTTATGGAGTCGCCACCAATGTTTTGACCATAAACATTGGAAAAGGATAAAAGGCATTGATTTTAATGAAAACCAAACTTGGCCATTATAACCAGAGTTAGGTAAGGGAGTTAGTTACGTGTGGGGAAGGTGTTAGCACCCCACAACGCCCCTTTCGGGTTCCCTATGACAGATCAATTCGTTTTAAGAGAAGACTTCGAGAAATTACGCGATTACCCTATTTTATTGCATAATATTGGAATGGCTATCTACATAATTTTATATAAATAAAGCTAAATAAAGCAATAAAAGAGATATTAAAATTGCTATCTACATGATTTTATTCTACATGACGTAATAAATAAAGCTAAATAAAACAATAAAAGAGAAGGGAATTGAAAAGAACCTCTGTAGCAAGCTTTATATTGAGAATCTCGAACTGTGAGGATGCGTTTTGGCAACCCCTCTTTCTACACAGACTCTCCTCACCAATACAAGATCGACTCCACTAAAAATTTAAAGAAGAATCAAATGCCGGAATATAATTCCTTAACCGATTGTTACCTATTTAAGGCAATCGGAAAGATCATTCGAGAGAGGGAGAGAAGTAGCCAAGTGCTTTGAATTTTCTAAGTGTTTCAGAGCTCTCTGCTGTGTCTGTTGTCTTCAAAAAGTGGCAAATGAGCCTCCTATTTATAGTTTTCGCAGCTGGCGCGCTTTGGGACGGCCGTCTGGGTTGGGACGGCCGTCTGGACTGGGATGGCCGTCCCAAATGTCATTTTTACACAGGGCGAGACCACCTGGGGACTGGGACGGCCGTCCCATTTAAATCTGGCAGGTTGGGACGGCCTGTTGTGTTTGGGACCACCTGTTGTGTTTGGGACCACCTGTTGTGTTTGGGACGGCCTGTTGTGTTTGGGACCACCTGTTGTGTTTGGGACCACCTGTTGTATTTGGGACCACCTGTTGTGTTTGGGACCACCTGTTGTGTTTGGGACCACCTGTTGTGTTTGGGACGGCCTGTTGTGTTTGGGACGGCCTGTTGTATTTGGGACCACCTGTTGTGTTTGGGACCACCTGTTGTGTTTGGGACCACCTGTTGTGTTTGGGACGGCCTGTTTTGTCCAGTTTTCGCGTTCTGGGACCCCGGGAAGCTTTCCTTTCCTTTTTCGGACATAGATTGACGCCGATGTGTGTCCGTTGAAGCTTTATCTTCATATAGGAAGTCTTCTTGACCTTCATTAAGATGCCGAGCGAGCTTTGTCTTTGTGTAGGAAGTCTCCTTTGGCTTTTATTGTGTGAATGAATGAACTCCGTCTTTTGTTGTGGGAGGTCCTTCTCGTTTTGGGAAGCCGGATGAACTCCATCTTCGGGTGAAGTTCCTCTAGCTTTTATTTTGAGAGGCTGGGCAAAATTAGGGGTCTACAATGGGTATCCTGCAGAAAAGTGTGTATTCAAGGTGGTTCTAATTTTCCTCACCAAGGCCAGGCCCCCTGTCGCCGCCGTCAGAAGAGGCGGTCGGAGTGACGCGATGGTTTTGATATGACTCACATTTTTTTAAAGAAACGGTTCAACGCCTTTAGGTTGTCTGATAACCGGGTTGGACCTAAAGACGAGGTTTTCGAATAGGTTCGAGGAGTCGCCATCAGTGTTTTAACCTTAAACATTGAAAAAGGTAAAAAAAAAAAAAGAAGAAGGCAGTGGTTTTAGAAAAAACCAACTTTGGCCATTACAACCAGAGTCGGGTAAGGGAGTTAGTTACATGTGGGGAAGGTGTTAGCACCCCCACAACGCCCCTTTCGGGTTCCCTATGATGGACTAACTTAGAAAATAAACACTTAAAGAAATTATGCTTTTACCCTATTATTCTATTTACTTGCAGAATTTAAATATCTACATGGCTCTATTATTTAATGTACACAAAGAAAGCGATAAAGAAAGCAATAAAAGAGACATAGAATAGAGAAGGAACCTCTGAAGCAAGCTTTATATTAACTCTTCGAAAATGTGAGGACGCTTTTTGGCAGTCCCCGCACTCTACAAGCACGCTCCTCCCGCAAAATAAAGAAAAGTCACTCTACCGAGGGCCGTACGTCTCAAAAAGAGACTTCCTTAACCGATTTCAACCTTAACGGAAATCGGAAAGCTCACTCGAACCCCGGAATAATGCTCGGAGTCACTCTAAAGTGCCAAAAGGTTTCCTAGAGAGTGGTAGGAGTGGAAAGGTGTGAAAAAACGGAGAAATGAGGCTCCTATTTATAGGGATCCGGGCCTGGAAAAGGTGGACGGCCGTCTGGACAAAGCAGACGGCCATCCATGTAGTGTGGACGACCGTCCATGGCCTTAAAGTTGCCATGGATCGCCATTTGCTTGTCCTGGATGGCCATCTACCTGTTCTGGACGGCCATCCGCTTGTCCTGGACGGCAATCTGCTGTCTCCGACGGATTTTCCAATTTTTAATGTCTCTAAAAACCCTTCCTATCTTAAATGGAACCTAGAACAAGCTACTAGGGACTTAATAAAGTCTTGACCATCTTCGAAACGGGCGATCTTCGACTTTATTAGGGAGTCGGGCAAGATTTGGGGTCTACACCCCCAAGGTGCCCCCATTATAGGGTTCTCACTCTTCCAGCTCTCAGACCATGTGTGGCACTAAGGCCGTGTCGATGTCTTTAGGCCAAAAGAGGAAGGTTATCACCTTCAGTGGTGGTTTCCGACCATACCGGTGGGCTCATGACCCTTTACTACGTCAAATTGTACCTGCCACCCACTCCCTAAGGTTATCCCACATGCCGCTAGGTATAGGGGGAATTGTTGTGTGCAAGTGTTTGTGTATAGTTGTTATTTCAAACAATTGCATAAAGTAAACATATAACAGTTATTAAAGCCATACAATAAAGCATGTTATAAAACAAGGAAGGGTAAAAGCATAATTTCAAGTTTTTATTTTCTAAACTTAGTTCATCACCAAATGGGATCAACTCTCTGGCTTCCCTAATGGAGTCGCCATCTGTCGTCGCCGTCAGAAGAGGCGATCGGGGCGACACGATGGTTTTGATTGACTCACGTTTTTTAAAGATGTTTAACGCCTTTAGGTTGTTCGATAACTGGGCTGGACCTAAAGGCGAGATTTTTGAAAAGGTTCGATGGAGTCGCCACTGATTTTTTTACCTTAAACATCGAAAACGAAAAAAAAGCATTGGTTTTAGAAAACCAACTTTGGCCATTACAACCAGAGTTGGGTAAGGGAGTTAGTTATGTGTGGGGAAGGTGTTAGCACCCCACAACGCCCCTTTTGGGTTCCCTATGATGGACTAATTTATAAAATAAAGACTAAAGAATTATGCTTTTACCCTTATTTATTTTATCTACTTGCATAATTTTAAATATCTACATTATCCTAGTGTCTAATGCATACAAGGAAAGCGGTAAAGAAAGCAATAAAAGAGAGAGAATAGAAAATGAACCTCCGAAGTGAGCTTTTATATTAACTCTTCAAGAAATGAGGACACTTTTTGGCTGTCCCCACACTCTGCAAACGCGCTCATCTCCCGGAATAAAATAAACTACCCTTCTTGCAAGTGCCGGATGTCTCAAAAGGAGACCTCCTTAACTGATTTCTACTTTAAACGGAAATCGGAAGACACTCGAACACTGGAAAGTGCTCAGAGTTATCCCAAAGTCTTAAGAGAGCTTCTAGGATGAGAGAAGGGATGAGAACTGTGTGAATTGTGTGTGAAATGAGGGGGGGTGCGAGGTCCTATTTATAGGATTCCATGCCAGTCAGGGCGAGATGGCTATCTTGCCATATAAGGTGAGACGGTCGTCTGGCCCCTTGTGGCGAGACGGTCGTCTCGTCTTATTGAGGCGAGATGGTTGTCTGGCCAAACAGGACGGTTGTCTCGGGTTCTTGGTGAGATTTCTCTTATTTTCGTGTACAGAAAGTCTTCTTATCCTAACATGGAGCCTGTAAACATGCCTAGGGACCTAAAGAGGCCTTATCCATCTTCCTTTAACACACTTGTCCCTTCCTTGTGGAGATTACAAATGCATTTAGGTCTCTTTCGCCTTTGTCTTGGGGATATCTAATGCCCCCTATCATGAATGTTTTTATGCATGAAAAGTTTTATTATGATGATACGTATGCATTCTTTCCTTTGTGCATTTATTTTCTCTCTTGGTTTTACCCCTTATTAGATGATGTGGATATGAATGGTTGACTTTGTCAAAATTCTTTTTATTGTACAAATAATTTTTAATGTTTTAGATCATTCTTATTATTATTATTATTATTATTATTATTATTATTATTATTATTATTATTATTATTTAACCCTTTATCTTTTCTGTAGGTCCACGTGGCTACTTAGCTTACAAAGAATCTGAAACTAGGCTAGCTAAAATGTAGATTGTCCGAGATAAATGTGGCTTATTATGAAAAGTTGGTTTTATAATCCCTTATTCCTTCTGTCGGTCTACGTGACTACTTAGCTTACAAAGAACCTGAAACCAGGTTAGCTAAAATGTGGCTTGTCCGAGCTAAGGTTGTTGTTTATTATGAAAATGTTTTTTTTTTTTTGAAATTTTATTTTATGCAACAAACAAATGCACAAACAATTCACTTATTCGCGAACCGAGTGACGACATTTTTATCACGAGGTAGGGGTATCCTACAGAAAAGTGTGTATTCAAGGTAGTTCTAATTATCCTCACCTAGGCCAGATCCCCAAGGTGCCCCCATTATAGGGTTCCCACTCTTTCAGCCCTCAGACCATGCATGGCACTAGGGCCTTATCAGTCTTTAAGCCAAAAGAGGAAGGTTATCACCTTGAGTGGTGGTTTCTGACCATACTGATGGGTTCATGACCATCACTACGGAAAATCGTATAGTCACCCAGTCCCTAAGGTTATCCCACATGCCCTTGCGTATAGAGGGAACTGTTGTGTGCAAAGGTTTATGTACAATTATTATTTCAAACAATTGCAGAAAATAAACATACAATAGTTTATTAAAGACATAGAATAAAGCATGTTATAAAAGCAAGGAAGGGTAAAAACATGATTTCAAGTTTTTATTTATTAAACTAGTCCATCACTAAATGGGATCAACTCTCTAGCCTCCCCAGTAGAGTCGCCATCTGTCATCATCGTCTCCCCGTGTTGATAGGCATAGGGATTTCAATATTTACGAACGATTGCGATGGATAACTAAACTCCTGTGTTTTTATAAAATTATGTGGTCAACATTCTTAAGATACCTGATAACCGGATTGACCTTAAGAATGAGGTTTTCGTAGATGGGTTCTATGGAGTCGCCACTGATATTTTTACCATAAACATCAAAAAAGGAAAAAAAGAAGGCATTGGTTTATAAAAACCAACTTTGGTCATTACAACCAGAGTCGGGTAAGGGAGTTAGTTACATGTGGGGAAGGTGTTAGCACCCCACAACGCCCCTTTCGAGTTCCCTATGATAGACTAGTTCGTAAAATAAAGATTAAAAGAAACTATGCTTTTACCCTATTTATTTATCTACTGACAGAATTTAAATGTCTACATGATCCTAATATTTAATGTATACAAGGAAAACAGTAAAAGAAAGCAGTAAAAGAGAAGAGATATGAAGGAGAACTTCCGAAGCGAGCTTTTATAAATCTTGAACTTGAGGATGTTTTTTGGCAGTCCCCGCACTCTACAGAGATACTCCTCCCTCGAACAAAAAATAAAATACCACACTACCGAGCGCCTGATGTCTCAAAAGGAGACTTCCTTAACCGATTTCTACCTTAAATGGAAATCGGAAAGCTCACTCGGACTCTGGAATAATGCCCATAGTCACTCTCAAGTGCCAAAAGGCTTCCTAGAGAGTGTAGGAGTGGAAAGGTGTGTGTAATGAGGGGGGGGGAGGCTCCTCTTTATAGGAATTCGCGCCAGGACGATCGTCTCGACCTTTAGAGAAGGTGAGATGGTCGTCTGGCCAAACGAGATGACCGTCTCGACTTTTAAGGAAAGTGAGACGGCCGTCTGGCCAAAAGGGACAATCGTCTCAAGCCTTTTGTTAGCATTTTCCTATTTTTTTTTTCTTATTTTTTGTGTACAGAAAGCCCTCCTATTCTTACATGGAGCCTAATGAACATGCCTAGGGCCTAAAGAAGCCTTGTCCATCTTTGAACATAGGTTTTTTGGTCTTTATTGAGAATTCGGTCAAGATTTGGGGTCTACATGGTTGATGAACCAACAAACAATGTGAAAGTCACTAATGAACAAGTGATAGAAGAGGAACATCAAATAACATCAAAAAGGTCTGAAAGGAAAAGAAGACCATCTATTTCAAGTGACTTTATTGTATATTCACTTGAGCATGAATGTGAATTGAGTGTTGATAATGATCCAGTCTCAATTAAATAAGCCATATGGAAAGTGACAATTCAAAAAAGTGGTTGAATGTTATTAAAGAAGAGTTGAAATTAATGAATGACAATAAAATATGAGATCTAGTTGAATTGCCTAAAGATTAAAAAAGAGTCAGTTGTAAATGAGTCTTTAAGACCAAATGTGACTTAAAAGGCAATATTGAAAGGTATAAAGCTAGATTAGTTGTCAAAGATTTCACTCAAAAGGATGATATTGACTACAAAGAGACACTCTCTTGTTTCTAAAAAGGACTCTTTGAGAATTGTTTTGGCTTTGGTGGCTCATTATGATTTAGAGCTTGACCATATGGATGTAAAGACCACATTTCTAAATAGTTAATTAGAGGAAGAAATTTATATGGACCAACCTGAAGGTTTTGTTTCCACAAGAAAGGAAAATAGAGTGTGTAAATTAAAGAAGTCAATATATGGACTAAAACAGGTTTCTAGACAATGGTATCTCAAGTTTAATGATACCATCATGTCATATGGTTTTGTAGAAAACATTGTTGATCAGTGTATCTACATGAAGGTCAGTGGGAACAAGTTTAGAATTTTAGTCCTATATTGTGATAATATTCTGCTTGCTACTAATAATGTTGTCATGTTACATGATGTAAAGAAGTTTTTCTCTAATAACTTTGAAATGATAGATATGGTTGAGACATCCTATGTGATAGGAATATAACTATTCCATAACAGATCATAGGGATTTTTGGGATTGTCTCATAAATCATATATTAACAAGGTATTAGATAGATTCAGAATGGAAAAGGGCTATGCATGGATTGTTCCAATATAAAAGGGTGACAAGTTTAATCAAATGCAATGTCCTAGAAATGAATTGGAACATCATGAGATGAAACCTATTCCTTATGCATCAGGAGTTTGATGTATGCCCAAACATGGACTCGGCCAGACATTAACTTTGTCGTAGGAATGTTGGGCCAATATAAAAGCAATTCTGGAGTAGAATACTGGAAAGTTGCAAAGAAGGTTCTTTGGTATTTACAAGACACAAAAGATTACATGCTCACATATAGAAGGCTAGATCATCTTGACGTGTCTGGCTATTTAGATTCAGATTTTTTTGGATATGCGGACTCAAGAAAATCTACATTTGGATATGTCTTTCTTTCGGTTGGAGGAGTGGTATCATAGAAAATGTTGAAACATACAAGGATATGAATGTTGAACATATATGAATATGAAGCTTGTTGATTTTGATGATGATTCAAGAACAAAAGACTTAAAGATTTGAAGACTTGTAATGTTATGTAATAACTTTATTTTTATGATTTAGAGTCTGTAATATTAGAGTCTAAGATAGCTAGAACATAGTCTACTCTTTAAAGGTTCTAAAAACTCATTTTTATCAAAAACATACTAGATTAATCGATTAAATGGCAGGATAATCGATTATTATAGAGAGAAAAACCATTTTCAGCATCTGCTCTCTGGAATAATCGATTAAAGCCTCTGTTAATCGATTAACATGGTTGTTAATCGATTAATTGCTCAATTAATCGATTAAACTGAGTGGTTTTGGGTTCCAGGTGAATTTGGCTCTGGAATAATCGACAAACACTCAAGATAATCGATTATTTCAGACAGATATGTGTTTTGAAGTTCAAAATTAGACCAAGTTTCGAAAACCCTATTCCCAATTCATCTATTTTCGAAAATCCCCAATTCTCAAACCCTAATCTCTCTACTTAAGGTTCTCTAAGGCTCTCTGCAAATAGAACAACCTTTTTCAAACAAAAGTTGAGAGTTGTGACTGCCAGAGAATTGTTTGTTCAAGGAAAAAGGGGATTTTGGAACCTTGTGTGGGCTAGAAGCGATAAGAATCACTAAGTGGGTTTTCTTGGTGAATTGTGTGTTGCGCCGTCTCTAGGAAAAGTTGTTCTTCATCTTTTGTGGGATTCAAAGGAGGTGTTCATCTCTTGTGTGACTCAAGAGAGGTGTATTCTTTACCTTATCTTTTCATTTGTTATCTGTTTGTAAAACTGTGATTATAGTGACAATGTTAACCCTCTGTTTGAGTTATTAGCAATTGGACGTAGGGTCTTTTGATCCGAACTAGTATAAATCAATTGTGTAATCTTCTATCCCTTCTCTATTTACTTTACACAACATTTTATTCGGTGAAATTTGGAGAAATTTTTAAAACCCTAATTTTTGTTAAGAAACCAATTCACCCCCCTCTTGGTTTTTGTCCGGAAACGCAAACATTCCGCTACGCGATTCTAACAAGTGGTATCAGAGCTTGCTTTGATAGTGATTCAATTTTTGAAAATGGCCGGACAAAATCAAACGTTTGCCGAGGGTGCTTCTATCAATAGACCCCCACTTTTTGCGGGGCAAAATTATCCCTTTTGGAAAGTTAGAATGCAAATATTTTTAGAGTCTGTTGATAGATGTGTTTGGGACCCAATTTTAAACAGTCCCTTTATTCCTAAAATTTCTGAAAACGGAGAAGAGGTTCCAAAACCATTTTCTAGATGGACGGCGGAGGAGAATAGAAAAGCCCAATATGATGTTAGGGCTAGAAATATAATTTCATCTGCGTTAACCCTTGATGAGTTTTACAGGATCTCCGTTTGTAAAAGTACTCAAGAGATGTGGGAAATGTTAAGAGTGACCCACAAAGGTACCGATGACGTTAAGAGAACATGGAAAAATTCATTGATCCAAGAATATGAGATGTTCTGGATGCAATAAGGAGAAACAATCTTTGACGTTCAAAAGCGTTTCACGCACATAGTGAATCATCTCACCGGATTAGGTAAAATTTTTGATGTTGATAAATTAAATGTAAAAATATTGAAATCTTTGGATAGGAAATGGCAACCTAAGGTGACGGTCATCACGGAGTCACAAAATCTAGCAACAATGTCTATGGCGGCGCTCTTTGGAAAGTTGAGAGAGCATGAACTTGAACTTGGAAGGTTAAATGATGAAGAAGGTCAACACCAAAAAGAGGAACTTAGCCTTCAAAATCGAAATTTCCAAGAGTAAGAACAAGAAGGTAGAAGAAGACTCAGAAATTGAAGAAGAAGAACAATTGAGTCTTATGATAAAGAAATTTACCAAGTTCATGAAAGCCAAAGGGAAGAAACCCTTCAAAGGTAAGGGAAAGGTAAGAGAAAATACTTCCTTAAATATTAAATGTTATGGTTGTGGTGAAACAGGACATGTAAAAACCGAATGTCCAAACAAGAAGAATGAAGATAACAAAGGCAAGAAATTCTTCAAGAAGAAAGCTTACATCGCTTGGGACGATAGTGATTCAAATTCGGAGTCAAGTGATTCGGAAATAGAAGCTAACATTTGCTTGATGGAAAAAGACAATATATCTTTCGACTTTGAGGTTAGTGATTCCGATTCTTCCTCAAGTGATGATGAAAATAACTTTGATGAATTACAAAATGCATATGAAGAATTGTTTAATGCTTTTAAGGACTTGAAAAATGAATACAAATCTGTGAAAAAGTGTTTGAATAAATCTGAAAAAGATGTGGAGTCCTTAAAAACGAAAATTGTATGTTTAGAAGAAAAAGATAATAAGAATATAGCTTGTGCATCATTTAAAGAGTATGAATATGATATTTATATACTTAGCCATTTTCTTGATAAAGCTGAGAAGGAAATAAGTGATAATTATGAGGATAAAGCTATTATTCAAAATAGAGAAAATTGTCATGTTCCATTGAAAAAACCTAAAATTAAAAATAGAAGAGTATGGGTTGAAAAAGGAACTAAAACATCAATAGTTAGAAATGTATCATATTCTAAAATTACATCTAATGAAACATGGTCATACCTCAAATAGATGTAAAAATTAAGCATTTTGGTGTTCCTAAAGGAAAATATGTTTGGGTTCCTATAGTTAAATGATTTTTTTGTCTCTAACCCCAAGGACCCAAAAGTTATGGGGACCTAAGATTACTGTGTTCTTGTTTTGTAGGAAACTTCAAAATCAAAGAAGTCTATGTGGTATCTTGATAGTGGATGCTCAAAACATATGACCGGAGAAAAAATGAAATTTGTAAGTTTCAAAGCTAAAGAACAAGGATATGTAACCTATGGGGACAACAACAAAGGAAAGATACTTGGAATTGGAAATATTGGTGGTGCAAACACTTTGGAGATAAAGGATGTGCTTCTTGTTGATGGGCTAAAGCATAATCTCCTAAGTATAAGTCAACTTTGTGACAAAGGATTCAAGGTAATCTTTGAAAGTAAATTTTGTACCATACATTTGATAAATTCTGAAAATGTAGCATTGAAAGGCATTAGACATAATAATATATATTTGATTGATTTGGATTGTATACATGATACTAGTATAACATGCTTAGTTGCTAAGGAAGAGAACCCATGGTTATGGCATAAGAGAGTGACTCATATAAATATGCATCAATTAAACAAATTAATAGCAAAGGACTTAGTTGTTGGTTTGCCTAAGTTAAAATTTGAAAAAGATAGATTATGTGATGCATGTCAAAAAGTTAAACAAGTAAAATCATCATTTAAATCTAAAAATGTTATTTCCACATCAAAACCTTTAGAACTTTTACACTTAGATTTATTTGGTCCATCTAGGATAAAAAGTTTTGGTGGAAATTATTATGCTCTTGTAATTGTTGATGATTTTTCTAGATATACTTGGACATTTTTCTTAACATTGAAAAGTAAAGCTTTTAAGGTCTTTAGGAAGTTTGCAAAGCAAATTCAAAATGGAAAAGACTTAAGAATTAAGGTATGAAGAAGTGACCATGGTGGAGAGTTTCAAAATGAATGGTTTGAAAATTATTATGAGGAAAATGGAATTTTGCATAATTTTTCTGCACCTAGGACTCCCGAACAAAATGGTGTAGTAAAAAGGAAAAATAGGTCACTAGAGGAACTTGCTAGAACCATGCTAAATGAATCAAATGTTCCTAAATATTTTTGGGCTGATGCTGTAAGTACTGCATGTTATGTGTTGAATTGGATGTTA
This sequence comes from Sphenostylis stenocarpa, assembly GCA_963425845.1. Lineage (NCBI taxonomy): Eukaryota > Viridiplantae > Streptophyta > Magnoliopsida > Fabales > Fabaceae > Sphenostylis > Sphenostylis stenocarpa. The sequence goes on from OY731404.1 coordinate 63,547,075, forward strand.
ATTAGGCCAATTATAAAATTAACTCCTTATGAATTGTTAAATGGTAGAAAGCCTAATGTTGCTCATTTAAAAATATTTGGATGTAAATGCTTTGTGTTAAATAATGGAAAAGATAACTTAGGAAAATTTGACTCAAAAGCCGATGAGGGAATTTTCTTAGTTTATTCACTAACTAGCAAAGCATATAGAGTGTTTAACAGAAGAACTTTAAATGCTGAAGAATCTGTACATGTCACCTTTGATGAAATTGTATACCTTGAGGGAAATCCTCTTGAGTCAAATAAAGAACTTGCAGGTGATAATGAGTACATAAGAGAGGCTCTTGAAGATTTATATTTGAATGAGAATGAGCCTTCTCAACCAACTGAATTAGCAAAAGAATGACAATCACCAAGAGGACTTTCAATGAACAATATTATTGGTGATATCTCAAAAGGTGTAAGAACTAGAAATATGACCAATTTCTGTATGTCTGTAGCTTTTGTTTCACAAATAGAACCCAAAAGTGTTGAAGAAGCTCTTAAAGATGACCAATGGTGCATAACAATGCAAGAAGAACTTAATCAATTTGAAAGGAATCAAGTCTGGGAATTAATTCCAAGAGAAGAATCACATCAAGTAATTGGAACAAAATGGGTATTTAGAAACAAACTTGATGAAGATGAAAATATAACAAAGAACAAAGCCAGACTTGTTGCCAAAGGTTACTGTCAAGAGGAAGGTATTGATTATGACGAAACTTATGCTCCTATTGTCAGGTTAGAGGCTATACGCCTACTTCTTACTTATGCATCATTGATAAAATTTAAATTATATCAAATGGATGTTAAAAGTGCATTTTAGAATGAGTTTATCAAAGAAGAAGTATATGTGGAACAACCCCCTGGATTTGAAGATTTTAATTATCCCAATCATATTTTTAAATTGAAGAAAGCATTATATGGTTTGAAACAAACTCCTAGGTCTTGGTATGAAAGATTAAGTAGTTTTCTAACTTCAAATGATTTTTCTAGAGGAAAAATTGATTCAACTTTGTTCATTAAGAAAGTAAAAGAACATATCTTATTAGTTCAAGTATATGTTGATGATATCATTTTTGGATCAACTGATAATTCCTTGTGTGTAGAATTTGCTAAGATAATGTAGGGAGAATTTGAAATGTCAATGATGGGAGAATTAACATTCTTCCTTGGACTTCAAATTAAACAACTTAAATATGGCATTATTGTATCTCAAACCAAGTACTGCAAAGAGATTCTCAAGAAATTTGGAATGGACACTTCAAAGGAAGCTAAAACACCCATGGGAACTTCATGTTATTTAGACAAGGATGAATCAGGTTTGGAAATTAATCAATCTATGTATAGAGGTATGATAGGTTCACTTTTATACTTAACTGCAAGTAGACCTGATATTATGCATTCTGTTTGTGTGTGTGCTAGATTTCAAGCATGTCCAAAAGAATCTCACTTAACTGCAGTAAAAAGAATTTTAAAATATTTAAAAGGAACTACAGGTTTTGGTTTATGGTATCCATCTGAAGCTTCTCCTAGTTTGATAGGTTATTCTGATGCTGATTATGGTGGATGTAAAATAGATAGAAAGAGTACTAGTGGAACATGTCATTTGTTAGGATCATCATTAGTGTCTTGGCATTCTAAGAAACAAGCATGTGTTGCTTTATCCACTACTAAAGCTGAATATATTATAGCTGGTAATTGTTGTGCTCAAATTTTGTGGATGAAACAACAATTAGAAGACTATAGTATCTTTCTAAGTGATATTCCTTTGATGTGTGATAATACAAGTGCAATAAATCTTACTAAGAATCCAATAATGCACTGTAGAACTAAGCATATAGAGATTAAACATCATTTCTTAAGAGATCATATTAGTAAAGGAAATTGTAAAATTGAATATGTTGATACAAAGCATCAATTAACAGATATTTTTACTAAACCTCTTCCCAAGGATAGATTTTATGATCTTAGAAGAGACTTAGGAATATTAGAAATAGCCTAAACTCTACTTAACTGACCAATCTTTGCTTTGATTAATATCTTATGCACTTATTGAGGGGGAACTTTCATTTTTTTTTATCATAATCAAAATAGGGGGAGAAATTATTTAAAGCCTCTTATGTTTCTTATGTTTATTAAATTTCAATATTATCTGGTATGTTTAATGTTTTTGTTACATGTGACAGACAAAACAGGTTATTACAAAGGGCTTTAAAGGAAATTTTGATCATCATCAAAAAGGGAGAGATTGTTGAAACATACAAGGATATGAATGTTGAACATATATGAATATGAAGCCTGTTGATTTTGATGATGATTCAAGAACAAAAGACTTAAAGATTTGAAGACTTGTAATGTTATGTAATAACTCTGTTTTTATGATTTTGAGTCTGTAATATTAGAGTCTAAGATAGTTAGCACATAGTCTACTCTTTAAAGGTTCTAAAAACTCATTTTTATAAAAAACATACTGGATTAATCGATTAAATGGCAGGATAATCGATTATTACAGAGAGAAAAATCATTTTCAGCATCTGCTCTCTGGAATAATCGATTAAAGCCTCTGTTAATCGATTAACAGGGCTGTTAATCGATTAATTGCTCAGTTAATTGATTAAACTGAGTGGTTTTGGGTTCCAGGTGAATTTGGCTCTGGAATAATCGATTAACACTCAAGATAATCGATTATTTCAGATAGATATGTGTTTTGAAGTTCAAAATTAGACCAAGTTTCGAAAACCCTATTCCTAATTCATCTATTTTCGAAAATCCCCAATTCCCAAACCCTAATCTCTCTACTTAAGGTTCTCTAAGGCTCTTTACAAATAGAACAACCTTTTTCAAACAAAAGTTGAGAGCTGTGACTGCCAGAGAACTGTTTGTTGGAGGAAAAAGGGGCTTTTGGAACCTAGTGTGGGCTAGAAGCGATAAGAATCACTAAGTGGGTTTTTTTGGTGGATTGTGTGTTGTGTCGTCTCTAGGGAAAGTTGTTCTTCATTCTTTGTGGGATTCAAAGGAGGTGTTCATCTCTTGTGTGACTCAAGAGAGGTGTATTCTTTACTTTATCTTTTCATTTGTTATCTGTTTGTAAAACTATGATTATAGTGACAGCGTTAATCCTCTGTTTGAGTGATTAGCAACTAGATGTAGGGTCTTTTCATCCGAACCAGTATAAATCGACTGTATAATCTTCTATCCCTTCTCTATTTACTTTACACAACATTTTAATCGGTGAAATTTGGAGAAATTTTTAAAACCCTAATTTTTGTTAAGAAACCAATTCACCCTCCTCTTGGTTTTTGTCTGGAAACGCAAATATTCCGTTGTGCGATTCTAATAGAAAAGCGCAAAACAATCCGTGATTGTAACTTCTACCATGCAAGTCAAATTTGTGCCTGCTTTAAGACCACAATTCAAGCATTATGATTGCAGAACTTTACTCTAGGGTTTGGTATTATTGACAATATAGCTAGACCAATAAGAATTTATTATGATAATTCTGTAACTATTTTCTTTTCAAAGAATGAAAAATACTCAAAAGGAGCAAACACACATGGATTTGAAGTATTTATCAGTTAAAGAGAAAGTACAAAAGTAAATGTTGTCAATTGAGCATATTGGTACAAACTTAATGATAGCGAATCCGTTAACTAAAGGTTTACCACTCAAGATATTCATTGGCCATATTGAAAGAATGGGGCCATATTGAAAGAATGGGTATAATGGATAAATCTTTGTTAACAATGTAATTTAGTGTATATATATACATTATAGTTGTAATGATTGTACTTGTTTGACACTTGGTATTTTTATTAGAGATGTTTCTATTTGTTCTGTCATTCACATTACTTGGTATACATTATTATTTTATTTAGTAAAATGAAAAAAATGTATCGTTGAAAGGAGATTAAAGATATATTATAATTTCATTAAAGTTAAGTTAGATGATTTGTGATACATGGAAGGAATCTTATTATTGGATAACTTGCAACCGATATGATCTAATTTTCTAACTTAAGTTAATGGATGATGATGACTTGTTAAGTTCAATGTATGGTATGCATGTAAAAAATTGATGTTGAATCTTCAAGTCATACATAAGCCAAGTGGGAGAATGTTAGATTATTTTAATCTAATATTGACTAATGTAATTTATAGAATAACTTAATGTAAAGGTTTCTAATGTGATTATTATTAGATTATAAATGTATTAAAGTTATGAGAATTATTTTAGAGTTATTAAAATCAATTCCCTCTCTTCTCACTTCATCAAGGGTATTATGGTATTTTAAAAAATGTTTTAAAAAACTACCTCGAAATTATATTACAGTTTCTTTTATGGAAGATTAAAAGTTATGTTCTTGAACAATAAAAGGCAAGTATCTTTGACAAAAAAAAAGGAGTTGTATTAGGCACATTCTATATCATCAAGAAAGTCATAAAAGGAAGTAAGAGAAAGGAAAATATCCATCAAGAGAACTTTTGCAATGGATCCAGGTAAGTTCTTGAACACTTATAATAATATATTTGTGAGAATCATATATCCTAAGGTTCCTATGAAATAGAATAATTTCTTGAATTGAATTAGAATATTTGAAACTACAAGTTTACATGTCTTTATGTGAATGATTTGTTATTCACGATTATGAAGAAAAACTAATTTAAATACAAAAAATGATTTATGGTAGAATTTGAATTGTGAAATTCGAGGGTGTTATTCTATTGAAACAAAATAAACATGGTATCAGTATCTTGAAGAGATTCAACATAACTAAATGTAAATTTGAGCGTTATTTCAATAAAAACTAATCTCAAACTAGAGAAGGATGATTGTGAGAAATCGGTTGATGCTACATTTTGCAATTAGATAGAAATATCATTAAGTTGTTTATGCAATAATATACCTAATTTGGCTTATATTATTGGTTTGGTAAATGTTTATGGAAGAACCATAGAAACCTCACCACCTAGGTAGCCAAAAGAACTTTGAAGAATGTAATATGGACACTAGAATTTAACATATTATTTTTTTTAATAATTAGAAATGAGAAAACAAGTCTAACCTTCTAGCATGTGGGTTGAATTGACATTTATAACTTGTCAATATGTGTTGATTTGTCCTAGGCTATCAACTCTTAAGAAAATTCGTCGGTAAATAGATATTATTGGTAATTATTGACATATATATCCATCGATAATTATCCATACCGTAGGTAATGCTTTGAACATGTCACTGGCAGCATTAGAACTCAGTATCTTCGAATTGGAGGTTGATACTCCAACCACTAAGCTACTACAATTTTCTCGATAATAACTTACAAATAAATTATATTTATATACAAATAAATGTATATCCATGTAAATATATAAATATAAAATATATAAATACAAATATATTTATATATTTATATATTTATATATTTTAAATATTTACTAACGAATATATCCGTCGGTAACTAATTGTTAATTTATCCGTCAAAAACTAATTATTAATTTATCGACGGATATATTCGATCGAAACTAATTGTTAATTTACTTGACAAATATATCCGTCTGTAACTAATTGTTAATTTACCGACGGATAATTGTTCATTTACTGACGAATATATCCGTCGGTAAGACCAAATTCCACAAATACTTAAAATCCATCAGTAATTTCCGTCGATAATTTTCATCCATAATTACTCACTTTCCGACAATTACATATCCATCGGTAATTAATGATTTTCTTATAGTGTCCAATTTTTGCTTTTCATAGCTTCTCCATTATCTATAATATTTAGATGAGTCACATTATGCATTTTTATAATGGTGAATAACTTTATTGATGTATATAACATGATCACTAAGTGTTGTTATAAAATATTTTTGTCTAACATTAAGTAATGAAATATTTTCATTACTTGAGTTTATCTCAACACAACTGATCGGAGCCGTATCCGGTCAGATAAATGCAGTACTAGGAAGTGACTCCTAGGTCGTCTCCCAAGGACTATTAATTTCAATCAAAGATCCACAATCAAATAGATAAAACAGTAATGGGGGGGGGGGGTTGGTTTGTAGATTAAATAGATAGACACAATTTAAATTTTACAAAACAACAACAGTGACAAAAGTAGAGATTAAAAACGTATTGATTTCTTAATTCAAATGTAAATCCACCTATCACAGATTACCAAATGAATGCCCTATTCAATCTTGAAACCCGAAATTAAACTACTAAGCGAAGACTAAAACGAGTCCAATAGCATACATCTTCAACCTTGGTGCCACGGATTAAGCATACATCAAATTTGTCATCCCTTCATCAAGCACAAAGTTAATTAGATGGAGACCAATACATGACATGGCAGAAATGCTTCAAACACAAAAATCTCAAGGGTTCATAACATTCTCCTCAAGAAATCAATACTCAAAGTTTAGCTAGCCATGGAAATGAACCGCAAATACAAAAAATGAATGAAAATACTTCATCATATATATGAAAGAACAAGAAACCAAAACTCAAACATCCAATATGCAGAAAAATCGAAAAACCCCAAATGGGTACTGTTCTAAGCGTCTAAATACAGAATACAAGTTGTTCCAAGCTAAAAATGAGAAGAAAACATGAAAATGGAGTCTATTCAAGAGTGAAAACGCAAAACCTAAGTGGTGGAACCATGGAGAGCTTCCCAAACGGCCAAAAATGGAGAGTCAATGGAAGAAGCCCCCTCTCCTCAAAATAAAACCCTCTCTCCGTATTCCCTCACCTCAGCACACTAATATATACAAAAATGTCATTCTAGGGTTTAAAATTACAAAAATGCCACTCTGGGCCTCAAATGTTGGCCCAATCACTTAAATGACGTGGAAATGACATCGAAATGATGTGGAAATGACGTAGAAATTCTCTTCATCTTAAGATTAATGTCCAAGCTCCAAAATTGCTTCACCAAAAATACCTAAAAATAATTAAAAACGAAAATTAGACCAATAAATGCTAAATTAAGAAAAATTCGGAATAATGGCCCAATCAATGAAAATGCACTAATATTAGATAATTAAACACAATGCACCAATTAAGATAGGTACATAAAGTTAAGAAAATGCGGAAAAATAATGGTTCATCAACGACCCTTCCAAACTTCTAGCTCAAAATGAATTATAAGTGTATAAGGACTCAAATGACAAAAGTTAAAAAGGGTGAGATGTATGGATCTTTGTTTTTCTTTTGTTCAACTTTTTTTTTTTCTAATCCTCAGAGTTCTAATATCTTAATTTTGTATTCTTCATGTGCTTACCTGTTTGTTCATGCATTTGTATCCCTAATTTCTCAAATTTTATTATGGTTTCTTTTTCTATTTTTTTTTATATAGGATTGTTTGAAAAAATCAAAGAACATGTGCACTTAATCCTCGTAATAGAAATGACAAATGGATCACTTAATCATAGGTTATATCATTCATATAAATAGGGCACATTTGTTTAAGCGATACCTTTGTTAGATTATAACAAGAGGGGTTAACAGTGCGAATGGGTTTAACCAAGACACTACAAGAAAAATATTTTTTACTAACGACAAATCATCCATCGATATTTTAAAGTTACCAACAGATACTTTTGTCATAAATGTATAGAATTATGAGTTGGATAATTCGTCAGTAAAATCCATCAACAAATTCGGCTTTATTTTATCGGAGGAAATTTACTGGCAGATAAGTCTGTTGGTAATGGTAAAACTTCAAATATGTCAGTAATTTTTGTCGGTATGTTTGGTGTTTAACTCTTTTGAAAAAAAATATGGACAATTGGTCTTCTATCGATAATTAAGTTGTGTCAGTTGGTAAATTATATAAAAGAAATTAAATGTGTAATGTATTCATCGTCTCGCTTAATTCCCCTAATTCTCTACGGTGCCTCCATTGTCTTCCAAGTTCCCAATTTGTCTAGTGTCCCCAAATTCGCCTTATTCGCTCGCTCTAAATCGTTAACCAAATTGTCTGGTATCTCCAAATCCACTTGTATAATCTATCTTAATCCTTCCCCAAAATCTCTCATGTCCTAAATTATTTCCAGCAATGTGTTTGAAATCATCTGATTTCTCTTTTACCTAAATCCTCTCATAGCATCCCTCGTGCCCTAAATCATCTCCCAACATCGTGCCCTAATTCTTTCTTACCTCTGATTTTTTAACTAACTTAAATAGGCTTATAACATTCTCCCTTCACCATTTGTAATTGCGAAGTTGAATTAGTTGTGACTGTGTGGTGTGTGCAACATGCATACAACCAATTTTGACCAATATACAAGAGGTGAGTATGTATTTTGTCTCGATTAGCATTTGAACATATGAATTGAGTTATGGTTTGAGATATTATGGTGTCATGTGTTCTTATTGTTTGGAATTTTTGTTAACCAGTGGAAGTAGATTATTGAAAACCTGCATTGAAAATCAAAGTTGGAAATTACATAGTATGCCAAATAGGTATGTATGTTTCCCCTTGCTTGTATAAAATTTTCAATTAATATTGGTTATGATGTAGCCCTTGTTTGCATTGGTCGTGGTCAATACAATAATTGATAATGTAATGGATGGCATTACATTTGAAGTATGCTAAAATTGATTTATGACATTAAAGACACAGGATGATACATTAGCATATATGGGATGGAATAAGATGTGTTTTATAGACTACAATGGACAGTTAGAGAAATTAAAATTACATAATTAAAGCCATAATTTTGGACATATTTTTTGTTTTGTTTCCTTTATGCGAAAATTGAGACTAATTATTCCCCTTTTTTATGGTAGTCATTTAATAGGGATGAACATGATATAAATTTATGGTGCCATGTGATCTATGTAACTGACCCCACAAAATGGTAAAATGATTTGTTGTTGTATTTATTTCTATAGGATTTTTAGGGCAATAGATATCAAATAATTTAATAACATAATCTTTCCTTCACCAACATTAAAGCAATGTGTATCAGATTTTTTTTTTATGACAACATGCCCTTTTGTCATCAATAATAAATCGTAAGCTTTCTCTAGTGGCAACACGTTGTTTCTATAATGATAACATGCCCTTTCTGTAATGATTGCATGCACCATATTGGATTGTTTATTCAATTAAGACCAAATATGACCAACATAGGAATTGTAAGACAAACAAAAGGTAAAGACTATAGTAGTAGAAATAACATAGGATCTAATTGTGGTAAGCAAGGTAAAAAAAGAATGCAACCAAAGTCCATGCAACTAAACTTGATATGTTTCTAACTTGGGAAATCTTGGGAAATTATGAGAAGAAGGTCCTTAACATGGGCTAGCTGTCTTTTGAGCCACAAAATCACACACACAGAGACAAACACACAGACAAACACAAAGACAAACAGACACACACACACGCACTCACACGTACACGCACATGCAAGCACACAATCTAACTCATGACAAAGGTAATTAATTAGTATAGCTGGTTTGCAAACTTACGGGTACAATAATGTTGAATTAGGTTACACCAGCTATGACACTAAAACAATATGGCATGTTATGACATTTAAACAAAATGACATACTAAAATAAGACATATTTCCAGGTAAGTTACCCTAAACAATTCATCATGTTCCCTTTCCCTATATCTTAGACCATGGCCACTACCAAAGTAATACAAAACCACACAAGGCCACCCAGCTAGCTCCTAATGTAACTTTTCTTCTATTCTTTAGTTTCAACTCTTACTTTGTGGTGTTTTTGTTAAATAAATGTGATAATTTATTTGTGTTTAAAACCAAATTAAGGCATTTGTACATATATGTGGGTTTAGATATGCCAAAAAAAAACAATTATAGAGGTGTATAAAATAAGTATAAAGGCAATTACACATATATAAACTAGTTTGTGCATTGCATTTTTTTTGTTTCATTATAAATTGCAGATTTTGAAGCACAATCAAAGGAAAAGAGTCATTTTTAATGCTCAACATAACATAATAAAAGCATCAACACGTCTAAATCCTACCTAGTTCTTCTCATCTAAGATTAGAGAAATAAAAACAAAGTAAACAAGCCACCAACAAGTTTTGACTTATATGTTGTTTACATCGTTGTAAACTTATAATGCAAGGTTTGAAACAACTTTATCTTAGGCTACAAAACAGTGCAATAGACATTTTCTTACTGCCTATCTCACTAAATTTTTGGACCTCATACCAGCTACGAAATTTTGCTCTTGAAAAAGAAACAACAATGCTATAATAGAATCAACTTTACTATTTGAATCCTGTAGTGGTCTAAGGCTACTCCATAACATTTTCCATGAATGAATATTATATCTATCCTTGATCCTATGTTCCAATTTTTACATAACTATGACATGTGTTTGAGGTGATAATTGAATGCATTGATTTACTTGCCATGTTCATTAAATGAATATTCCACATTAGGGATCAAATGGGGTTTTGTATGATAATTATATGTATTCAAGATTTAGATGACTATATAAGTGCATGGAAATGTGAATATATGTAAAGTACCAATAATAAAAATGTTTATGTTGTTGCTAGGTTGGAATTTTGCTTCCTTAATAATTCCATATCCATATTTGTCAGCATACTTTGTGAGAGGTTTTGTTATCTACATTTGCTTGTTTATGTACACACATACAATGACTTTGATATGATGGAACATATGTTGATTTCTTGTATTCCTCTATACCTATACTAATTGATAATATTGATTTATTGTATTGTTGAAAGGGTTTTAAATATGTAATATTAATTGATTTGAACATTGATAGTTTAATATCATAAGTTTCATCATATAAGTATGTAACATACTTATATGTTTGATAGTCATGTTGCAAAGTATGGAGTTATGCATATTAAAAGAGTGCTAAAATATTGAAGATGATAATAAGTTCCACCATATTCACTCTAATAATAATACTTGTTTTGTGATTATTATAGAACATGGACTATGTTTCCCTAAATCGCGGTTGAATGTATGATCGATGTTATAGTGGTATAAGAGATTTGCAAGTGTTTTTTGTAATAAGGGTGAAATAGTTTGTTAGAATAGCTCGATAGTACAAATATTATGAATTAGATGGAGGGATTAGATGTCCATGTGTTACATGCGATTGTATGAGGATTTTGAATGATGAAATCATTAAAGTTTACCTGTACAAATAAGGGTTTAAACCTAACTACTAGATTTGGACTGACCATGGTGAAGAGATGCCACATGATGATTTACATGTTGATGGTAATTGTACGTGTACTTCTACTAGTGGTGTTCATACGGGTGAAATGGCATCGTTTATCTTAATGCAAAGAGATGATGAATAATGCTCTCTGGTAGCATGAATCATTTCAAGTATCTGAGTACTATAATATAGAAGAGCCTCCGAATGAAACAACTCAAAGGTCAACTTATTGGAAGAGGCAAATAAGCCATTATTTCAAGGGGCCTCAGACTCAAAGTTATCAATATGCATTAGGCTTTTCACTTGTAAGTCAAATTGGAACATTCCTAACCAATTCTTAGAGTTTATGACACAAGTGATGTCAGATGTAAACACCTACCACTACAGATTTGTCAAAAATTTATTATGATACTAAAAGGTTAGGATGAAAGTTGGGATTAGAGTGTAAGATGATTGATTATTGTGTGAATGGGTGTATGCTCTTTAATAACAATGATAGTGGAAAAATGATGCACATTTAGTTGAATGTAAATTTTGTGGAATGCCCAGAACAATAGTGGAACAAGTCACAAAAAACTAGTTCCAATTAAGGCGATGCTTTATTTTCCTATAATTCCAAGATTACAAAGAATGTTTGTGTCTATTCAAACAAATTCATATATGAGTTTGCACCATCATAATACAAGTATTGGGTGCTACGACATCCATATGATGGTGAAGCCTGTAAGCATTTTGATAGAAAGAATCCTACTTTTCTTGCAGATCCACGTAATATACGACTTAGCCTATGCTCTAATGGATTTAACCCGTACATTCGGGCTTCATCTTCACCATATACTTATTGGCTTGTGATTGGTACTCCATACAATCTTCCTCCTGAAATGTACATGTCAAAACCTTATATGTTTGAGTTGTATAATAGCAGACTCATCTAATCTGAAGGGTTCTATTGATGTTTACTTAGAGCCTTTAATTGATGATCTGGAAAAATTATTGGATGATGTTATGCCAAATAATATTTCAAGGAAACAAAAATTTAACATGAGGGCAACTTTGATGTGGACTATCAATGACTTCCTTATTTATGGGATGTTATCTAGTTGAAGACCTCATGGTAGAATGACTTGTCTGCATTGCATGAAAAATAGAAAGTCCTTTACATTAAATTATGGTTGCAAGAGTACTTGGTTTGATTCACATCGTATGTTCTTACCCAATGATCATCCATTAAGGATAAATTTTCAAGCTTTTCAAAAAGGGGAAATTGAACAAGATGGGCAAATTAACACCCCTTTCGAGATGCCATGTGTAAATTTTTTTTTTCCATAATTATTTTATCTCAACTAACACTTGATAAAAGATTTATCCTAAACCTCTTTATTCGTCAAAATAAAATTTTGTTCATCCAAACAACTAACTTAAACCATCAAAATGAGACTTAATATCAAATCTTTCCAGCACAAACTCAAAATCACTACACTATTACATTATATTCAAAAGGACATTTTCAAATATCTTAAAAACACTCCCAAAAAGCTTCCCCCGAGCTCCTCACCGCTAAGCTTCTCTAACAGTATCTGCATCAACATCTACTCCCGCATAACACAAGTCATACGATCATCGTAGGTGGAAACCAACACCACAAACATGCAAGGGTGAGCAAAACATATATCCCATAACATATCATGCATGTCATCATATAATTCAGCTAGCATTATCATAATGTAACAAAACTCATTCATAATATCCACAAATACATATTTTCAACACTACAACAATAACACTTTATCATATTACCACCAAGTAAAAGTAGACGGTATAAAATTCTCTCATAATCAATCCCCATACTTTTCCTGCACACCAACGCCTCTTGAAAAAGTCTCTATCATATTACCACCAAGTAAAAACAGACGGTATAAAATTCTCTCATAGCCAACCCCCATACTTTTCCTGCGCACCAACGCCTCTTGGAAAATTCTCTATCATATTACCACCAAGTAAAAACAAACGGTATAAAATTCTCTCATAGCCAACCCCCATATTTTTCTTGCGCACCAACGCCTCTTGGAAAAGTCCTTTCCCCTGCTTTCAGTAGACTTACAAGCAACAACTCCACCCCGCTCAACAAAGCCTTGGATGGAGCACTCTTACTAAGCTCATACTAAAGACTTACAGAGGAACGAAACTCCTTTACCATGACTTGACAAAGTCCTCTAGGTAAAGAAATCATTCTGGTTTTACGACAATCAAAGAACTCATATTGTTCCCTCACCTATAATACACACATATGCATACAACATCTCATCGCAAATCAAATACCTAGACTCATCATGTAATTACATCATATCACAATTTAAGTATTTTTTTTCCTTACATTTAAGAATTTTAACATATAACTCCCACAAATTCTGCACCAAAATAATATAGACAGCAGTAACAATAAAATAAAACAGCAACAGAGCAACATGAAATGAAAATAGGAATAACATCGTTTTGAAGATTCCACCACCAGAGTAGTACCCAAAGATATATTTTTATAAAATAAAATAATGGTCATAAAGTTACGAAATTAAATATAGTTAACATATACATACAATCACAATTACGATAAAAATTTCATCTCAAAACATTTCAATCTCGATTTTATATGATTTTTCGAAGTTGTTGGGCGGACATAGCAACTCTGTTTTGCCCAACTCAAAACCTAATCACTTCCAAGATTTTTCATGGAAAAACTAATTGTTAGAAAATTTTGAAATAAATCACACACGATCTAGACATATGAAGGAACATATAACCAAAATTTCAGAATTAAAAACCAAGTAGATATTTTTATATAATTTCCCAAAGATTTTGTTTATGTATAAATTTTTCCAGCAACACCTCTCAACACATTTTTCATCATCTTCCTCTAGAAAAATCCAATTTAAGTGATTTTTATGGCTAACTCTAGGTTTTGGCATCCAAGGAATCTATTTCTAAACTCTAAAATGGGAAAGGAGTATCATAGAGTATCCAAAATATATTAGAACAGCCATATGAAATTTTTATCCAATATTCTTGTTTGGTTTCAATTCATGTTGGAATGAGATAAATGGTGGTTTAACCCAGCATTGATGGCAAGAAGACTCTCCTTACAAATCCATGTTGACAAATCAAGAAATCAACCGGTTCAAAAAAATAAGAAACAAGTTTTGACACCCCTTACCTAGATATTCTTGCCACAATATCACTTGGCTTGCCCTAATCTCTTTGACTTCCAATCCATGTTGCCTCTCACCCATTCTGTAGTCCCCCAAACCCTAATTTTTAAATTAGCTCTCCTAACCCCTTTGCTTTCCTTCACCAGACTATATAAATAAATAATTTAAATTTATATATTATTATTATTTTTCTGATCTAAGCCCTTCCTCTTCCAATTTCCAGCCCACTTACTCTCTTAATTAATTTGGTGTCTATGTATAGATTCAATATATTTGTCTCAATTGTTCACCTCCCAAGGTACACCACACAATTTATAAAAAAATAATATATATATTATTTCCTCCTTTTTGGTTTTGACACCCCTTACCTGGATATTCTTACCGCAAGATCACTTGGCTTGCCCTAATCTCTTTGGCTCCCAATCCACGTTGCCTCTCACCCACTCTGCAATCCCCCAAACCCTAATTTTTAAATTAACTCTCGTGACTCCTTTGCTTTCCTTTACTAGACTATATAAATAAATAATTTAAATTAAAATTTATATATTATTATCATTTTTCTGATCCAAACCCTTCCTCTTCCAATTTCCAACCCACTTACTCTCTTAATTAATTTGGTATCTATGTATAGATTCAATGTATCTGTCTCAACAATTCACCTCCCAAGGTACACCACACAATTTATGAAAAAATATATATGTTATTTTCTCCTTTTTAGTTTTGGCACCCCTTACCTGAATTTTCTTGCCAAGATCACTTGGCTTGCCCTAATCTTTTTGGCTCCCAATCCACGTTGTCTCTCACCCACTCTGCAATCTCCCAAACCCTAATTTTTAAATTAGCTCTCGTGACCCCTTTGCTTTCCTTTACCGAGACTATATAAATAAATAATTTAAATTAAAATTTATATATTATTATTATTATTCTGATCCAAGCCCTTCCTCTTCCAATTTCCAGCCCACTTACTCTCTTAATTAATTTGGTGTCTATGTACAGATATCACTTACTCTCTTAATTAATTTTGTGTCTATGTACATATTCAATGTATTTGTCTCAATTGTTCACCTCCCAAGGTACACCACACAATTTACGAAAAAATATACATTATTTCCTTCTTTTTACTCTAGTCAAGATTTGAAGTCACAACCCCCTAGACTCAAACATTACTCCAAACCATCTCAACCATCATATATTTCTTGTCAATCCACACACATAGTAAAAATTACAATGTACCCACACACATAATGCATACAAGAAAACAACCATCAACCAATAATTTCTAAACGTGACAATTTAAAATTTGATAAGTCCCTAAGCATACTCAACCTTCAGGCACACATGAGTATTTTCTAAACAATTATAAAATAATAGAAAATTATAATTGTTCTAATGCACATACAAGAATCGAACCCATGACCACCACATCTCAAGGCAAGAATCTAACCAATATTATTAAATTCTTAATTTAATTACTTCCCTTACTTCCAATTTCTACCTTAAAATATATAATTATTTTCCTGGGTCTTATAAGCCACCTCCTAAGCTAACACCTTCACAGACTGGGAGGTGAGTGAAGGAATTGCCTAATAATAGAAAGTAGTGTCAGAAGGATAGATGGATATGGAGAATGAAATTATTGGACAAAGAGAAGCATCTTTTGAGATCTGCCATATTGAAAAGATGATTTATTGAGACAATCTTGATGTGATGCATATAAAAAAAAAGTATTTGATAACATATTCAATACTGTGATGAATGTTAGTGGCAAGACAAAAGACAATGAGAATGAAAGAAAGGATTTAACTTTGCATTGTAAGCGAAAAGATTTAAAGTTGAAGTCACAAGCAAATAGAAAAATGTTAAAGCCTAAAGCAAATTACACTTTAACTATAGATCAAGCGAAATTAGTTTGTCGGTGGATAAAAGAACTTAAAATGTCTGATGGTTATTCTTCCAATTTGGCAAGATGTGCTGATGTTGAAAATGGAAGGATACATCGGATAAAAGGTCATGATTGTCATGTATTTATGGAGTGTTCGCTTCCTATTGCATTAAGCTCATTACTAATTCATGTTTTGAATCCTTTTATTGAAATAATTCATTTCTTCAAATATTTGTGCTCTACAACATTGAAGGAGGATGAGATAACTAGGATGGAGGAAAATATCCCAATAATTCTTTGTAAAGTTGAGAGAATATTCTCTTCTGGATTCTTTGATTCAATGGAACATCTCCTTGTTCATCAAACAAGGCTTGGTGGGATGATGCAATATAGGTGGATGTGTCCATTTAAAAGGTATTAAACAAGTCATGTCTTATGTTATTTAAATTTCATTCTTAATATACTTGTCAATCATAAAGTTTTTAAAATGTCTAGATTTATAAGTCTTTCTAAAAGATAAGTGAAAAATAAAGTCAAAGTTGAAGGTTCAATTTGTGTCGCTTGCTTGCATCGTGAGATAATGTACTTCTGATCTCACTATTTCAACAACCTCATGCCATCATTGTGCTATTCTAGGAATGACGTCGAATTTCAAACTCAAACACATGTGTCAACATTATCAGTCTTTCAGCAACATGGTCATCATTCTAGGAGAGAGTTGACTCAGATGGTGAGTTTAAGTCCGCTCATGTTCATGTTTTAATCAATTGTATCAAAGTTAAACTGTATCTTGAGTAAATTTTAATTGTTGTTGTTTTCAAGTTTCTTTGTTATAGTTCAATAATATTCTAAAATTGACTCTTAAAGTAGTTTATTTTGGTCGATTCATCCTTGCAATTAAAGGAAATAATTGAATCAGGTGCTTCTTCTCGTATACATATAAACTTTCCTACATGGTTTAGGAACATGTATGTAACTTATAATTTATTATATACATCTTTCTAAATCCTTTAAATAACATAATGAGTCACTCATCTTCTATTTTTAAGTTTATAATGAGTTTTTTACTATACAAAATCTGATTATTATTGATAGATATATCTACCGGTAATTACTCACATATAAATCTATCAATAATTACCACATATATTTTTAATTTAATAAAATATTTTTCAGCACACATTTATCGAATGGACACATCTATCTATCGATAATTACTAAAAAATATATTTTTTTTAGTAATGATTGATGGACACATGTTCATCAATAACCGATAAACACAAAATTTGGTCAATAATTTTTAGTGGCACCCTTTTACTAACAAATTTGTTTACCATCGAAAATCTTATAAAAAGTTTTAATTATTAACAAAAATTCATTATTACTGACAGAATTTGACAGTAGATAAAATATGAGATAACCAATTTTTTTATTATTATTCAATTTCATTATTTCTATTGAATATTAATCTCATATTTAAATTATAATAGTATATAGTCAAGAATATGTAAAGTTAAAATGATTGTTAATTTTTAATTAAAATTATAACTTTTTTTAATGCATTTGAAATAAATTTCTTATTTTCGATAAATAAATCCAGAATTTATATATCTATCAATATTAAGAATTTTATTAAAATTATAACCTTAAGAAATTTTTTTAAAATATCTATCAATATTAAGATTTATATATCTATCTATATATTTAATAAATTTATTTTTTATCGGTTTTTAATATTACCACTCATTTTTATTTTTCCCTTTTTTTTTATTTGTTGCACGTTATAAAGATCGTCTCTTCTTTTTTCGTTTTTTTTGTTATTTGTTTGAGGTTATATAGAGAAATGCCACAACTGTTCATGCATATTTTCACGTAACGGTAAGAAAATCATTTTTATCTCCACTCATAACTGTGGTTTCCGAACCCTGTAAGGATGATGTTTTTTCAGAAGAATTTTCCAGCAAATGAATAGTGCAGGCACAAGACATTGGCGTAGAACACGTAACCTAACCATGTCATTTTACACTCCGATTTTCCAGACAAAATTGAGTCTGGTGAAACTTATGGACTTAATAATTTTAATCTGTACATATATTTTACTAAATAAATTTTTGTTATAGAAGATATAATTTTTAACTTTTACATCATAAATCTTCATATATTTTGGTTTTGATTGTCAATAACATGGAAAATTTAGTATGATAAACTTCAATTTAAAAAATTTACGAGTTATATATTTCTTTCTTAGACTTTATTTAAAATTGTTTGAGACTATTTCAATCTTTTTCACAGCGTAAACTTATGAGTTTATTTCAACAACTCATTCTTATCAACATTTTCATGCATGGTTTATGAGCTTCCAAACAGATCAAACCATAAGCCTAAAATAAATCGCAAAGATTCTTTGACAGCGAAAACATTGGTACAGCTAGACTGTCGTACCATCGAGTCATTAACATGTTTCATCATTTTGGATTACACTACAAGCCTTGCAAATTATAACTTTCCTCTATTACACTCAAAACAAACTCGCCCTCCGTGGCCCCGCTGTTATGTCAGGTGCCTCACTTACATTTCCCTGTTAAGTTTCACTCAGAGACTCAACAATATTGAATCAACCAAATACATATGATCAAATTCAGAAACTGCTTACAAGCCTACAACACTGTACATCCACTTTCAAACTACAAATTAATTGACACACTTTACAGCAGGAAGCAAATGTGTTCATAGTTCTAACTTAAACATCCAGAGTCACACATCCTAGTTATCACTCCTCAACATGGTGTATGGTAACTTATTGATGTAATGAAATTACTGTTCATTGAGTAGTAAGATAAAAAGGTAATTAATCATTTGGATACCACAATTTAACTTTGATATCCTTCACTCGGTTTCGAAAAACAACAAGAATAGTGATGATGTAAATATGGAACTAAATTTACGTGGGGAATTATCAAAGAAGATGGAAGGAAAGCAATTACCTCATGAATGGCAGGGTCAGTGGAGTAAGAGAGAAAGAGGGACAAGGGAGGGTGAGGAAGCCGTGTTGGAGAAGGGGAGCACGTGCAAAAGGGTTCAATGGCGTTTAAGAGAGCCGAGAGCTGTAAACTTGCACGTGCCCTGCTTCTCCAACAAGGAGCTTCTCACCCAGTGAAGGAAAATTACTGCACACCTTGAATGAGTATGCGAGGGTGGTAGTAGAGGCTCATTATTTATAGGTAGCAACTTGAGTGTATGTGTGTATGAGTGAGAGAGAGAGAGAGAGACTAAGAGATTTATGTAAGCAACGTGGCAGGAGCAACAAGCGAGTGTGAAAGACATCAGAAGGTGATTCAATCCTAATTTTCACGTAACATACCATAAATGTTTATGGTCCTACTTAATATTCATGTGGCATGTAGTTGAAAATTTCAAATTATGTGAAAGAAATATAATAACACTTGTCTTAAAAAAATAATAACATTGTATTGCATGTTATGAAAAGATTAGTTGTGATTTCGACGAAACTGAATCATAATACTGTTGTTATTTGGAGTGGAGATGGAAATGAAGAAAGAGAAAGAAGTGTGGCAGTGGAAACCGTGGCATGTGATGGCATGGCAAGATGGCAGTGTGTACACAGAAATTCAAAGAAGGTGATATCGAAGGAAAAGCCGATTGGAGTGTTGTCTGCCTTAATTTCATAAAAAAGTGAGCAACCCCTTTGTTCATTTGAGGTTCAATAGAGAGAGAGTACTAATGCCATGACAGCCTTTGGATCCAGAGTGTTGGGGCCCACATGTACACAATCGGGGCACCCCCATGTTGGGTTATTACCCTTTTGGTTTGCAAAGAATTGGATTGTGCAAGCGCCAAGAAGGGAGATAGAGAAGAATAATAACGTATGAGTGCACGTAGGCTTTGCGTGTTGGGCGCAAGTTTTTGAGTATGGCATGGCATGTGTGTGAGTTTTAGAGAAAGTTCGGAGCCTCCCTAGCTTGATATCATTCCCTATACCTAATAGACCCTTACCTTTTCTCTCCTAAGTTTTTAGCTGTTTAATCAACACACCCTACACTCCAACAATTTCAAAGGCTAACATATTAATGCCTAAACACTGCCCATCAAGGACACAAAACTGAGAAAAGTCCTGCACAACTTCCATGATAATAAGCTTGTGTTCAGCAAGCATGTTAAGTTGACATGGATTTCATTTGGTATTCTGAGTTTGCATAAAGAAGTAACCTTGGTATGACTTTCAATTTAAACTTGGTTTCAGACCATATTAGTAAAACCATCCTGAAATCAGAACAAATTTTGTCTTGTCTTTACCACTTGAAAGTGGATCCAAAGGTAGGAGAAAAACTATTTAGTTTTCACAAGAGAGAATCCCTACAAGCCCTGTTATGAGAAGGTTTTTTGCCCTTTGGGGGAGGAGATGTAATGAAACATTACAAAGTCTAGTGAATAGCATGCGAGAACCTGTGGCGTGCGGCAATGGTTCAAATCCTAGTTCAGTTTCGACATAGGTCACACTTACGCAGCACATCATTACTCTTTGCTGTTCGGTTCACTGCTAGGTCAAGTGAATTAATTATGCACAATGGTTCAAGGGAAAAATGAAACAGGCTCGTATGTCACAGTGGATTTCTAAATCTTGCATGCACGCATGTCTTATGCATTAAAGATGCGATGAAGTGGGTGATTTTTCTAGGGTGGTCTATTGAATATGGATTGGGGCAGTTATGGCTTAAGAAATTGGCCATGCTTTTATCTATCTTGTGGGAAAAGAACATAGATTCTGGATGAGGTCATTACCAAATCTAAGGACTTTAATATTGGCGTGTGCCCCCTGCACTTGGTATGTGGTAAATGCTTTATTTGGTGAGGCACTACAACTATTCAAAGGTTTTTAAAACTCAATCATGCTCCCAAGCTGCTAAAATTCTAGTGCACTGATGTATCTGTTTGACTATGCTTCGGAAAAAGGAACAGCAACATAACAAAAAATGCCATTCCTTCTTTACCCTTATATTTGGGACATGATCAAATCTTTCACGTGCATGTTCCTTCAATAATTTACAGGTATGAACTAATACCTACCACTCACTGCCCTTTCCCTACAGCTTTTCTCTTTTCAATAACAATTTCAATATAGATCAACTTTTCTTATACAGAGAACAAAGCAAAAATAAAATAAAATAACCTACTTTTATGATTCTTTAATCTAACTTTCATAAAAGAAAATGGCACTAAAGAGTTTTTTGAGAGAGTCCAGTTTTTCTAATTGTTCATACAGATGATGGGAGGAACAAAGAGACTATATTTGTCTTTTAGAGTTATATGGTACTTATAAAAATTTAAAGGTTTTGATGTAATTATTTTATTTTTGGATCAATATAATTAAATAAATTTACACATCTTAACAAATGGATAGGGAGAGAATTTCTCAATAGAAGTACCAAACTTCTCAAATTTCGAAATATTACAGAATTTCCCTTTATTTTTAACCCGATTAAATTAGTAAAATCTTTGAAACATAAAAAATAGATAAGTTTATACTCCAAACTATAAGTTTTGCTAGCTTTCCTTAAAACATATTTGGCATATAACTAAGAGAACGCTACATGATTTGATTAAATAATTGATATTTATGCTAAAAGGGTTTTTTTTAGTAGGGTAACTTCGTTAAGTTTGTGATAAATGTTGGAATTATTAATTTAAAAGTTGTATTTATGTCTAGGCTTCAGATTTTAGTCCCTTTATTTTTCATATACAAGTTGTATTTGTACTTTATCATTATAAATAAAGAGATCACATGATAGATGTAATTTAAGTCTTCAAAAACATATATTTTTCTTCTTTTTATACTTTTAAGTTAGTATCAGAAAGGTTAATTCCGTTCAACTGGTCTATAGTCTCCTCCGATGAAAAATTTACCGTTATTATCTTCTTCAACCACCGTCTAGTTTTTCTCAATGACCATCAAATTTGGATTGTTTAGACTGTTTCCTCTAATGATGGCCACCCTTGTTGGTCCCAAACGGAGATTCTCAATCATGCACCTCCACGCATGTCTTCTCTCTGTAGTACTTCTTCGCATGTGTGGCCCACACATCATCCTCCCTTCATCAGAATATCTGTGGACAGTGGCGGATCTTGGGAGCTGAGGGGTCGTGACCCCTCAAAGTTTTAGTAACTCCTATGTAATTTATGATTTTGTCCTCCCCCAAACTTAATAAACATTTAATATATTTATTTGTATATTTACAATTTTATCCTCTTAGTCCCTCCTTAGTTTTATAACTCTCATATAATTTATGATTTTGTCCCCCTCAAACTTAATAATCATTTAATATATTTAAGTATATATCTACAATTTTATCCTTTCACCCTTTTATCTTCTTTCTTCCTTTTATATTTATTTATTATTTATTAATAATATATTATTTAGTCCCCCAAGATCAATGGTCAAGATCGCTCACTGTCTGAGCACGCCATCGGTGGGTGTCACCGTACCTCCCTGGTCCACGTCTAGCCTTGAGTTCTCCTTCTAGCAAGGTTGAAGGTCTCCTTTGGGTTTTACCGTTGTTGGAACCCATGCTAGCTACTTTCTCCATTTGAAGATCTTCTCAGTCTTGTTGAAACATACAAGGATATGAATGTTGAACATATAAGGATACGAAGGTTGTTGATTTTGATGATGATTCAAGAATAAAGGACTAAAGATTTGAATACTTGTAATGTTATGTAATAACTCTGTTTTGATGATTTTGAGTCTGTAATATTAGAGTCCAAGATAGCCAGCACATAATCCACTTTTTAAAGGTTCTAAAAACTCATTTTTATAAAAAACATATTGGATTAATCGATTAAATGGCAGGATAATCGATTATTACAGAGAGAAAACCATTTTCAGCATTCGCTCTCTGGAATAATCGATTAAACCATCTATTAATCGATTAACTGGGTTATTAATCGATTAAATGCCCAGTTAATCGATTAAACTGAGTTGTTTTGGGTTCCCTGCGAATTTGGCTCCGGAATAATCGATTAACACTCAAGATAATCAATTATTTCAGTCATATATGTGTTTTGAATTTCAAAATTGGACCAAGTTTCGAAAACTCTATTCCCAATTCTTCTGATTTCTAAAATCCCCAATTCCCAAACCTTAATCTTTCTACTTAAGGTTCTCTAAGGCTCTCTGCAAAGTGAACAACCTTTTTCAAACAAAATTTGAGAGTTGTGACTGTCAGAGAACTGTTTGTTAGAGGAAAAAGGGGATTTTGAAACCTAGTGTGGGCTAGAAGCGATAAGAATCACTGAGTGGGTTTTCTTAGTGGATTGTGTGTTATGCCATCTCTAAGAAAAGTTGTTCTTCATCTTTTGTGGGATTCAAAGGAGGTGTTCATCTCTTGTGTGACTCAAGAGAGGTGTATTCTTTACCTTATCTTTTCATTTGTAATCTGATTGTACAACTGTGATTATAGTGACAATGTTAATCCTCTGTTTGAGTGATTAACAACTGGACGTAGGGTCTTTTGATCCGAACCAGTATAAATCATCTGTGTAATACTCTATCCTTGCTCTATTTACTTTACACAACATTTTAATCGGTGAAATTTGGTGAAATTTTTTAAAACCCTAATTTTTGTTAAGAAGAAACCAACTCACCCCCCTCTTTGTTTTTGTCTGTTAATGCAAACATTCCGATGTGCGATTCTAACAAGTGGTATCAGAGCTTGCTTTGATAGTCATTCAATTTTCGAAAATGGCCGGACAAAATCAAACATTTGTCGAGGGTGCTTCTATCAATAGACCCCCTCTTTTTGCAGGGCAAAACTATCCCTTTTGGAAAGTTAAAATGCAAATATTTTTTGAGTCTGTTGATAGAGGTGTTTGGGACGCAATTTTAAATAGTCCTTTTATTCCTAAAATTTCTGAAAACGGAGTAGAAGTATCAAAACCATTTTCTAGATGGACGGCTGAAGAAAATAGAAAAGCCCAATATGATGTTAGGGCTATAAATATTATTTCATCTGCTTTAACCCTTGATGAGTTTTACAGGATCTCTGTTTGTAAAAGTGCTCAAGAAATGTGAGAAATGTTAAGAGTAACCCACAAAGGTACCGATGATGTAAAAAGAGCACGGAAGAATTCATTGATCCAAGAATATGAGATGTTCCGGATGCAACAAGGGGAAACAATCTTTGACATTCAAAAGCGTTTCACGCACATAGTGAATCATCTCACTGGATTAGGTAAAATTTTTTATGTTGATGAATTAAATGTAAAAATCTTGAAATCTTTGGATAGGAAATGACAACCTAAGGTGACGGCCATCATGGAGTCACAAAATCTAGCAACAATGTCTATGGCGGCACTCTTTGGAAAGTTGAGAGAGCATGAACTTGAACTTGGAAGGCTAAATGATGAAGAAGGTCAACATCAAAAGAGGAATCTAGCCTCCAAAACTCAAAACATATGACCGGAGACAAAACAAAATTTGTAAGTTTCAAAGCTAAAGAACAAGGATATGTAACCTATGGGGACAACAACAAAGGAAAGATACTTGGAATTGGAAATATTGGTGGTGCAAACACTTTGGAGATAAAGGATGTGCTTCTTGTTGATGGGCTAAAGCATAATCTCCTAAGTATAAGTCAACTTTGTGAAAAAGGATTCAAGGTAATCTTTGAAAGTAAGTTTTGTACCATACATTTAGTGAATTCCGAAAATGTAGCATTGAAAGGCATTAGGCATAATAATATATATTTTATTGATTTGGATTGTATACATGATACTAGTATAAAGTTTCTAAGGAAGAAAACCCATGGTTATGGCATAAGAGAGCGGCTCATATAAATATGCATCAATTAAACAAATTGATATCAAAGGACTTAGTTATTGGTTTGCCTAAGTTAAAGTTTGAAAAAGATAGATTATGTGATGCATGTCAAAAAGGTAAATAAGTAAAATCATCCTTTAAATCTAAAAATGTTATTTCCACATCAAAACCTTTTGAACTATTACACTTAGATTTATTTGGTCCATCTAGGATAAAAAGTTTTGGTGGAAATTATTATGCTCTTGTGATTGTTGATGATTTTTCTAGATATACATGGACATTTTTCTTAACATTAAAAAGTGAAGCCTTTAAGGTCTTTAGGAAGTTTGCAAAGCAAATTCAAAATGAGAAAGACTTAAGAATTAAGGTGTTAACAAGTGACCATGGTGGAGAGTTTCAAAATGAATGGTTTGAAATTATTATGAGGAAAATGGTATTTTGCACAATTTTTCTGCACCTAGGACTCCCCAACAAAATGGTGTAGTAGAAAGGAAAAATAGATCACTAGAGGAACTTGCTAGAACCATGCTAAATGAATCAAATGTTCCTAAATATTTTTGGGCTGATGTTGTAAGTACTGTATGTTATGTATTGAATATGATGCTTATTAGGCCAATTATAAAATTAACTCCTTATGAATTGTTAAATTGTAGAAAGCCTAATGTTGCTCATTTAAAAATATTTGGATGTAAATGCTTTGTTTTAAATAATGAAAAAGATAACTTAGGAAAATTTGACTCAAAAGCCGATGAGGACATTTTTTTAGGTTATTCACTAACTAGCAAAGCATATAGAGTGTTCAATAGAAGAACTTTAAATGTTGAAGAATCTGTACATGTCACCTTTGATGAAATTGTAGACCTTGAGGGAAATCCTCTTGAGTCAAATAAAGAATTTGCAGGTGATGATGAGTACATAAGAGAGGCTCTAGAAGAAATGTACTTGAATGATGAGAATGAGTCATCTCAACCAACTTAATTAGCAAAAGAGTGACAATCACCAAGAGGACTTTCAATGGACAATATAATTGGTGATATCTCAAAAGGGGTAAGAACTAGAAATATGACAAATTCTTGTATGTTTGTAGTTTTTGTTTCTCATATTGAACCCAAAAGTGTTGAGGAAGCTCTTAAAGATGACCAATGGTGCATAGCAATGCAAGAAGAACTTAATCAATTTGAAAGGAATCAAGTCTGGGAATTAATTCCAAGAGAAGAATCTCATCAAGTGATTGGAACAAAATGGGTATTTAGAAACAAACTTGATGAAGATGGAAATATAACAAAGAACAAAACCAGACTCATTTCCAAAGGTTACTGTCAAGAGGAAGTTATTGATTATGATGAAACTTATGCTCTTGTTGCCAGGTTAGAGGCTATACGCCTACTTCTTGCTTATGCCTCATCGATGAAATTTAAATTATATCAAATGGATGTTAAAAGTGCATTTTGAAATGGGTTTATCAAAGAGGAAGTATATGTGGAACAACCTCCTGGATTTGAAGATTTTAAATATCCTAACCATATTTTTAAATTGAAGAAAGCTTTATATGATTTGAAACAAGCCCCTAGGTCTTGGTATGAAAGATTAAGTAGTTTTCTAATTTCAAATGATTTTTCTAGAGGAAAAATTGATTCCACTTTGTTTATTAAGAAAGTAAAAGAACATATCTTATTAGTTCAAGTATATGTTGATGATATCATTTTTGGATCAACTGATAATTCCTTGTGTGTAGAATTTGCTAAGATAATGCAGGGTGAATTTGAAATGTCAATGATGGGAGAATTAACATTCTTTCTTGGACTTCAAATTAAACAACTTAAAGATGGCATTTTTGTGTCTCAAACCAAATACTGCAAAGAGATTCTCAAGAAATTTGGAATGGACACTTCAAAGGAAGCTAGCACACCCATGGGAACATCATGCTATTTAGACAGGGATGAATCAGATTTGGAAATTAATCAATCTATGTATAGAGGTATGATAGGTTCATTATTATACTTAACTGCAAGTAGACCTGGTATTATGCATTTTGTTTGTGTGTGTGCTAGATTTCAAGCATGTCCAAAAGAATCTCATTTAACTGCAGTAAAAAGAATTTTAAAATATTTAAAAGGAACTACAAGAACTGGTTTATGGTATCCATCTGAAGCTTCTCCTAGTTTAATAGGATATTCTGATTCCGATTATGGTGGATGTAAAATAGATAGAAAGATTACTAGTGGAACATGTCATTTGTTAGGATCATCCTTAGTGTCGTGGAACTCTAAGAAATAAGCATATGTTGCTTTATCCACTACTGAAGTTGAATATATTGCAGCTGGTAATTGTTGTGCTCAAATTTTATGGATGAAACAACAATTAGAAGACTATAGTATCTTTCTAAGTGATATTCCTTTGATGTGTGATAATACAAGTGCAATAAATCTTACTAAGAATCCAATAATGCACTCTAGAACTAAGCATATAGAGATTAGATATCACTTCTTAAGATATAATATTAGTAAAGGAAATTGTAAAATCGAATATGTTGATACAAAGCATCAATTAGAAGATATTTTTACTAAACCTCTTCCCAAGGATAGATTCTATGATCTTAGAAGAGACTTAGGAATATTAGAAATAGTCTAAACTCTGCTTAACTGACCAATCTTTGCATTGATTGAGGGGGAGCTATAATTTTATCTTATGCACTTATTGCGGGGGAGCTTTCATTTTTTTATCATAATCAAAATAGGAGGAGAAATTATTTAAAGTCTATTATGTTTATTAAATTTAAATTTTATCTCGGTGTGTTTAATGTTTTTGTTAGTTGTGACAGATAAAACAGGTTATTACAAAGGGCTTTCAGGAAATTTTGATCATCATCAAAAAGGGGAAATTGTTGAAACATACAAGAATATGAATGTTGAACATATATGGATATGAAACTTGTTGATTTTGATGATGATTCAAGAATAAAGGACTTAAAGATTTGAAGAATTGTAATGTTATGTAATAACTCTGTTTTGATGATTTTGAGTCTGTAATATTAGAGTCTAAGATAGCCAGCACATAGTCCACTCTTTAAAGGTTCTAAAAACTTATTTTTATCAAAAACATACTGGATTAATCGATTAAATGGCAGGATAATCGATTATTACAGAGAGAAAACCATTTTCAGCATCTGCTCTCTGGAATAATTGATTAAACCATCTGTTAATCGATTAATTGGGCTGTTAATCGATTAAATGCCTAGTTAATCGATTAAACTAAGCTGTTTTGGGTTCCCTGCGAATTTGGCTCTAGAATAATCGATTAACACTGAAGATAATCGATTATTTTAGTCAGATATGTGTTTTGAATTTCAAAATTGGACCAAGGTTCGAAAACCCTATTCCCAATTCTTCTGATTTCTAAAATCCCCAATTCCCAAACCCTAATCTTTCTACTTAAGGTTCTCTAAGGCTCTCTGCAAAGTGAACAACCTTTTTCAAACAAAAGTTGAGAGTTGTGACTGTCAGAGAACTGTTTGTTGGAGGAAAAATAGGCTTTTGAAACCTAGTGTGGGCTAGAAGCAATAAGAATCACTGAGTGAGTTTTCTTAGTGGATTGTGTGTTGTTCCGTCTCTAGGGAAAGTTGTTCTTCATCCTTTATGGGATTCAAAGGATGTGTTCATCTCTTGTGTGACTCAAGAGAGGTGTATTCTTTACCTTATCTTTTCATTTGTAATCTGATTGCATAACTGTGATTATAGTGATAGCGTTAATCCTCTATTTGAGTGATTAGCAACTGGACGTAGGGTGTTTTGATCCGAACCAGTATAAATCATCTGTGTAATACTCTATCCTTGCTCTATTTACTTTATACATAATTTTAATCGGTGAAATTTGGTGAAAATTTTTAAAACCCTAATTTTTGTTAAGAAACCAATTCACCCCCCTCTTGGTTTTTGTCCGTTAACGCAAACATTCCGCTGCGCGATTCTAACAAGTCTCAGTTGTGTCCAACAAAATGTCCTCTCTAGACCCAATATGTCCTTTTTGCGATTCCTTCCATTAATATCTAAAATTAAATGGAAAAATTATCTCTTTGGGTCTTCCTCAATTGAAATGTGGTTCCTTGGCCAAGGTGTTCATGATCACTTTGAAAAATGTGAGAGTTATGTACCACTTGATAAAGCTGAAAAATGGAAGCAAACTAACTTTCAACTTTGTGCCTTACTATGGTAGTTGGTAGAACCAAAATTACCTTGAATTCTTAGAGCATTTAAAACATGCAACTCATTTTGGAAAAAGGTTCAATATATTTTCGCATATGATATCCAACACCTTTACGATTTTGTCAATTGACTTGCTTCTCTTAAATAGTTAGATCATGACATGATGTTCTTCATGAGTGAAACTCGAAATGTTGTTGAAGAACTAAAGATGTTCTTGGAGAATGATGCATTAGAAGAGAAAAAGAAGAAACTAAATAAGTTCTATATGGTGATCCTCCTTGCCATACATCTTAACTTTGAACATGTTAGAGATCAACTTTTAATAGGACAAGAGGTCCCCTCCATGGATAACTTAACAACTAGACTTTTTCGGGTTCCCTCAATTTTTGGAATCCTCTGTTATGATCTCCGCTTGTGGAAGACAAGGACATAATGCTAGAGGAGGAAGGGGTGGTAAAAGTCGTGCTAAATGTACATATTGTAAGAAGATAGGTCATGTGCAAGAGAATTGTTTTGCATTACATGGTTTTCCTAACAAGACAGTCAATATCTCTAAGGCTGAAGTTATTGAGCCCAAGTTCTCTAATGAAGAGTATTAGCAATATTTGAGGTTAAAATCAAATAACTTAGCATAATCATCAGGTTTCAACTCATCAACAATTTACATTTCACAATTTGTGGAAAGTCAAAATCATAGACTCAGGTGCTTCTGATCACATTTCTGATAATGTATCCTTGTTCTCATCCCTTCTCTTTCCCAAGAATCCTCATTTCATTACTTTAGCCAATGGTTTTAAAGCTCCTTTCAAGGGAGTGGGTCATGTTTGCCTTTCACCTTCTTTAAATTTACAATATATTCTGTTGGTACCTTCTTGTCCTTTCAATCTTATTTCATTCAGTCAATTGACCAAGTCTTTAAATTATTGTCGCCGCCATCAAAAGGGAGGCGGTTGGAGCGACGCGATGGTTTTTTCGACCCTCTTTAT
Organism: Sphenostylis stenocarpa; assembly: GCA_963425845.1. Lineage (NCBI taxonomy): Eukaryota > Viridiplantae > Streptophyta > Magnoliopsida > Fabales > Fabaceae > Sphenostylis > Sphenostylis stenocarpa. The sequence goes on from OY731404.1 coordinate 63,577,392, forward strand.
TTTCGCGTTTTTTATTGGTGGTTACAACGCCTTTAGGTTGTCCGATAACCGGGCTAACCTAGGGGCGAGGTTTTCGAAAGTATCCCTGGGTTGTCCGATAACGGGGCTAACCCAGGGACTTATTTAATTTGGGTTCTATGGAGTTGCCACCGATATTTTTACCATAAACATCGGAAAAGGGGTTTTAAAAAGGCGTTGGTTTTCGAAAACCAACTTTGGTCATTAGAACCAGAGTTGGGTAAGGGAGTTAGTTACGTGTAAAGGAAGTGTTAGTTCCTTTACGACGCCCCTTTCGGGTTCCTTATGATAGGGCGGCTACCTTGAATAAATAATTAAACTAGAAAAAATGCGCTTTTACCCTTTTATTATGCGGAATTTAAGTTTATGACTACATAGCCCTGGCTTCTATTGCGTAATTTAAATGGCAGTAATAAAAATAGAGAGGGAGAATATGCACCTCCAAAGCAAGCTTTTATATTTTAAAAGAGAGGGTGCGTTTTGGCAACCCTTCACTCTACAACTCTCAGAAACTCCGGAAATGCCTCGGAGGGATTCTAAAGAAGATTTAGAACGCTCAGTTTATGCCTAGAGACACTCAGAAACTCCGGAAATGCCTCGGAGGGATTCTTAGAGAGAGAAAGTCTAGAGAGAAGCGAGAGCTATGTTGATTCTGTGTGGAAATGAGGGGGGGAGGACCCCTATTTATAGTTTTTCGCGCCTGACAGGTCAAGACCGCCGTTTCCTCTGACAGGGTCGAGACCGCCGTTTGGAAAATCCAGACTGCCGTCTCGTTCATGGCAGAGGGTCGAGACCGCCGTCTGGATAATCTAGACCGCCGTCTCGACTGGGCAGGAATCGAGACCGCCGTCTGGGAAACCCAGACCACCGTCTCGACTTTTGCAGGAATCGAGACCGCCGTCTGGGAAACCCAGACCGCCGTCTCGACTTTTGCAGGTGACGAGACCGCCGTCTGGACAATCGAGACGACGGTCTCGTCCTGGCGTTGAGACGAGACGACGGTCTGGTCCTTCCAGATGGCGGTCTCGTCCCTTCAGGGCGAGAAACTTTATTTTTCGGGCCAAAAAACCTTCCTATCCTAGTACGGGGGCCTAATAGTCTCTCCTAGTGGCTTGTTAGGCTTCGGCCGTCTTCAAATAGGAAGCTTTCTGACTTTATTTGGAGGTCGGGCAAGATTTGGGTTCTACAGCTGCCCCCCCTTTACCCGACTAGTCGATTGTTGGCTTGTTGTGCCAGACAGGTAGACAGGAAGGTAAAGGAGTTGACCCTCTTGCCCGGCTACCCTTCGGACGTCCCGTCTTGTGGCAGGTGATCCTCTGGGGAGATGTTTGTATTGTGCACCTTCGAGATACTACTTCTGGCGTAGCCGATCCCTTTGGTTGACACGTGGTAGAACCTCCGGATACTACTCCTGACGTAGCCGATCCTTCGTTTGATGGGTATAAACCCCCCATCAGGCTGGTAGTTACAGTCCGTTGTGTGGGACTGGATAGGTATGAACCCCCCATCAGGCTGGTACGGTCCTTTGTGTGGGACCGGATGGGTATGATCCCCCCATCAGGGTGGTAATGGCGACTTACTGTTCAGGTGGCCCATGCGCCGTTTAGGCACTCCTTTGGGTGCTGGTTGATAGGTATAAACCCCCTATCAGGCTGGTACAGTCCGTTGTGTGGGACTGGATGGGTATGGCCCCCCATCAGGGTGGTACAGTTCACTCTGGTGGACTGGTGGTGGTGGCGTCTTACAGCTCAGGTGTCTCATGTGCCGTTTAACTGGGGAGTGATTTCTGTGTTGGTAGATATTCTTGGACTTCTTGGATGGTCGTCCGGGCTGAGCCGGGGATTTTGTTGGTTGTCCATCTAGCTTTGTTGGTTGCTGGGGATTCTTTGTTTTTGATTTTTTTTGGTGGTTATCCGACTCTTGCTGGTTGGTCGGGTTTTCTTTGTTTTGTTCGACTTTTGCTTGATAGTCGAAATTTTGTTTGGTTAAGGTAGTTGTTTTGATCCTGCCTTTTTCTCGCGGTTTTATCTCTTTTTTCTCGCGATTTTGGATTCTGGCTTTTTATTGAGCGTGTGCCTTTTCTCTTTTAAGTTTTTTTTTTGTTACGCTGACTTTTTTGTAAAAGAAGGCAAAGAATGCATGGAATAAAATTTTATTCATGGAAATTTTTATTACAGCAGCTTTTATTTTAACCAGTACAGTCCCTAAGAGTCATCATCATCAAAAGGGGTGCGGTGGGGAAAATGTTTATACATGTGGTAGCGGAAGTCGATTTGTTCCTGGATTTCATCGTTCTAATCCTCCTGGAACATTGTCCACTCCTGCTGCATCCTCTGCTGCTCTTGGCGGATCTCATCTTGGCCCTCTTGAAAGGCCTGTTGGCGAACGTCTTGGACCTGTCGCCACTGGGTCTGCTGCTCTTGCCATATCGCCATTTGGCCGAACTGCTGGCTCAGATCGGTCATGTGTTGGTGCATGCCAGCAAAGTCCTCTGTGTACGGCGGTGGTTGTTGCTGTTGTTGCTGCTGCTGCTGCTGTTGGGAGCTGGGAGATGTGGGCGCATCCTGCATCGCCACTATTCCCCGGAGGTCCGGCTCAAAGTCCGAGGTGGGATGCGGGGCGAACCGACTTCCCCGATGTATCGGCATCCCCATGCCGACCGAGCATTGGCCCGTTGATGGGCTCGGGTCGCAGATTGCGGGCCGGCTCTTCTCGGCCGGGGCACCCCATTCTCTCTCGCTAGAGGGGTGATGAGGGGAGCCACAAGGATGGCCCCTGTGGATCTACTCCCAAAGTCCTTCGGGGCCCTCGGGAGGAAGTACCGGGATTGCAGCAGCCGTCTCGGTGCATGCAATAGAAGACAAAGAGGTCGAGGAGGGATATCTTCCCCGACTCTCTTTTCTTGCATGGATGGTGCCTGCTAGCAGCTTGTGGCAGATGCGGAGTGGTGGGGGGAGTGCAGACCCCCTCATCAATGAGGACAATGTGGTGGCTCCTGTGAGCTCATGCCACATCTCAGCAGCGGTGAGGTTGGTGGGCCTAGAGCAAATGGCCTCACGGTATTCCCGAGTTAACGCCGCCTCGGGCCAGATGAATCCAATGGACACATTGAATTCCTCCAAAGTGGTAGTGTGGTATTGCCCACCCATAAAATAGTTGACCATTTTGGTGGGCTGCATGCCTGAGGCCATAGAGGGGATCTCAATGAGAGAGACCGAGGCCAGAAATTCGAGTACCGCTTGTGGGTACACATGAACGGGTGGAGGCTGTAGCAGAAAACCCCACCCGATGCTATCGATGTGTGCTCAGACGTCTTCTTCCCATCCGAACTCGGCCAAGATGCCGAAGTCCAGTGTTAGCAGGGAGTGCCACTGGTAATTTCTGAGGTTGTCCAGGCGGGCCTGATGTTGTGGTTGAAGTTGAGAAGGGTCTGGGGGTGGCGGTGGTGCCGAGCTGCTAGCACCAGCGGTGCTCCTTCTCTTCCGGGAGCCACTTCTGCTGAACATCTTGAGTGGGGAAGGCTTGGGAGAGCAAAATATGAGTGTTGGAGGCTTTGGAGGCTTTGGAGGCTTGGAGAGTTGTGAGGAAACCCCCCAAGCGCGCCCCCTTTATATAGGATTTTTTTTCAGGTCGAGACCGCCGTCTGGGAAGTCGAGACGGCGGTCTCGTTTTGCCAACAGATCGAGACGGCGGTCTCGATAACCCAGATGACGGTCTCGACTTTGCCTAAGTCGAGACGGCGGTCTGGTTTCTCGAGACGGCGGTCTCGATTTGCAAGGGAACCGAGACGGCGGTCTGGAATATCCAGACGGCGGTCTCGAATTTTCAGTTTTTTTTTTTTTTTTTTTTTTTGCATAAGAAATAGGACCTGGTTCAAAAACATTTTATGCATGCAAATGTTTTCATGTTTGATGTCCTATAATGCCTACTTTGGTTAATATTTCAGAAGGATTTAACCGACGTGTCTTGTAGCGCCGAGTGCCTCCTGATCTATGCTTTTGTACATGCTGTACCATACCGGACTTCTTGTGACTGAAGAGTAGTTTCTTTCTTTCTCTTTTCTTTTTCTTTTTGTAGAGCACTCTTTGTCATGCAGTGTCCCTTTTTCCTTGCTTTAGGGATTTCAATCCTCTTGTTGACTATATGCCTCCATATTCCCAAATTAATTATTAGAATATTGTCGTGAGGGTCAAGAGAAAAGAAGCAAAGGGGGTAAAAATCAATGGTTTGTGTTTTAGAAGGTTGATTTTTATTGATAAGAGGATTTGTAAGAATGGCTGGCTAGGGTTAAGCCTGAGTGTTTAAGCTTTGTCTAAGCAAACATTTTCCTCTTTCTTCTTTTTGTATTTGCGCTCTCTGGTTTTATTTCCATTGCTTTTTAAATAGCTAGCTGATTTCCCTAGATCGCCCTTTGGGTTTTCGAACTAGGATACTGTGTGTTGGCCCTATCTTTTGTCTAGGTTCTCTCTCTTGTAAAATTTTGGAGGAATCCTAGCGGACCTTTATTTGTAACCCTAACTTTTGCCTAGGTTACCCTTTATTGTTGTTCGGGTATCCTACCAGGTTGACCCTATCTTTTGTGTAGCCCCCTTAGTGGGTTTCCTACCGGGTAATTTGCCCTTTTCTTTGGCCTTTGGCTTCTCTAGGCTTTTTCTCTCTTTTTGTGGATTTATTTTTATTATTTTTTTGTTCACAGTATTGGCGAAGCGTGACTTCCTTCATGGCTTAGGTGAAGTCTTTGTTTTTATGTGCTTCTAATCAGCTAACTCGATGATGATAGCAATGATGAAGGTTTGATTATTTGGAAGCGCTTCTTATTCTTCTTTTCTTTTTATGTTTACTTAGACAGGGTTATTTATGTGGTCTAGTCGAAGTAGAAAGAAGAGAAACGGATAGAAAGAATCATTCTTTATTAATTAATAAGGGAATATGTGCCCTAAAATGCCCGGGGTCGGGCTCGCCCAGGGGATAATCTCTAACAATCATGGGGTTTACATCCCTTAAACAAAGAAAAAGATTTCCTAATGACTAGAGTGGCTCTTGACGCTTGCACCCCTCCACTTCGGAAAATCTGCTTGAGTGTGCGGAGGGGGGACTTCCCTTTTGCTTTTTCTGCTCGGCCCTTGAAAGGGTTATATCCTAGGCCATACTTGTGAGGATTGTCTTTGAATTCCGGGGGTTCCCTCATTCCTTGGGAATCTGCCTCCAGTCCTTGGCCAGGATGGTAGTCGTGCTTCAACATCATGCGGGCTACCTTTGTGTTTCTGGGAAGTCGCTCTATGCTGGCAATTTCGAGCGCTTGAAAAGATGTTTCAAGGGCCTCTTCAGCCGCATCCACATAAGGTTGGATGGACGATCCACTGATCAGGATATCGTCTTCTGCTTGGACCGTGACTAGTTTATCACCCACTACGAATTTGACTTTCTGGTGGAGCATTGAAGGTACTGCCTTAGCGTCATGAATCCAAGGCCTGCCGAGGAGACAGCTGTATGCTGGAGTAATATCCATGACATGGAAATCGACATTGAAGATAGTGGGTCCCACTTGAATTGGCAAATTGATCTCTCCCACTACTTCTCGTTTTGATCCGTAGAAGGCTCGAACGATGGTGCTGCTTGGGCGCAGACGGGTTCCTTGGATAGTCAACTTATCCAGTGTGCACTTGGGCATCACGTTCAGGGACGACCCGTTATCCACAAGAACTTTAGCAATGAGGTATTCCTTGCACTTGACTGAGATATGCAAGGGCTTGTTGTGGTTTGACCCCTCTAGGGGGAGTTCTTCCTTTGTGAACGTGAGGTGATCGCTTGCTGTAATGTGACCGACGATCCTCTCGACCTTTTCTTGGGATATTGTATGGGGTACATGCGCCTCGCTCAAGACCTTCAGCAGGGCGTTTCTATGCGGTTCTGAGCTCATTATTAAAGATAGCAACGTGATCTTTGCAGGTGTACGGTTGAACTGGTCTATAATGGAATACTCGCTTTGTCTTATAAACTGGAGCAATTCCTCTGTCTCCTCCTTGGATTCTTTACTTTCTTTTTCTTCTTCGGTCTTTTTATTTTTTCCTTTATTTTGAAGGACATTTTCCTGTGTGTCCTTGGGGGAGTAGATTCTTCCACTTCTAGTTGTGCCCCCAATGCCGGCTATGTTTGTTATTTCTTCTTTTATTGGTGAAGATTCCCCATATCTCCACGGTACAACTTTGTTTGACTCGTAGGGGAAAGGACGTGGCATAAATAGTCGCACTGGCGTCCTTGCCCCCTCTTCTTTATTCTTGAGGACCAACGACCGAGGCTTATTTCCCTCTTGCGATGATTCGACCGTTGGGGTGAGCTTTATTAGGAGTGGCTTTCTCTCCATTCTTCTAAGTTGGAAGACGTGTTAGTTAATCCTTCCTTTTTATTATCTTATTTATTAAGCGTGAAGGAGGGAAATTAAATATGCAAATGTATGTTCATGTATGCAAGTAGACAATTGTTGAATAAAGAAAAAGATTTCATTAATTCATTGGAAGGTGTACATTCTCCTATTCCATACTACGAAGCGTTTTTTGGCAAAAACGGAAAAGCCTAAAGAAACCCACAGGTGGGTCTTGTTTTCTTTGTAATTCTCTCTCGGCTTCCCGGACATGGTGAGCGAGCACTTCGCTTTGCTTGTGGATCGCTTGGCTCATTTCTTCGCTGTATTGTTGAGCCTCTTTGATCTTTGCCTCTTGATGTACGACCAAGGCTTGTAGCTCCTCAAGCTTTGCAACAGCTTGGTCCTTCTCTTGAAGTACTTGGTCGTACTGAGTCAGCCCTCTTTTTTCCTTGAGGCGTAGCTCAGAGAGACTTCTGCTCAGTTTTCTGTTGGTCTCTCGCTCTTGGCGGATGTCTAACCGAGCCTTAAGGAGTCCTTCTGACAACTCCTTGATCGTTTGAGCCTGCTGAGCCGATTCCGCCTCAAGGTGTGCTGATCTGGCGGTTATCTCCTGTAGTTGGCTATCCGAGCTGGTTCTGGCAGTTTTGGATGCTCGGATAGCTTATTCGTTAGCATCAGCACATTGGTCCTTGAGGCGCTCTATTTCATGATCCTTTTTCTTGCCTTGCCTTTGTAGACCATCAATCGTGAGGATAGAGGCTTGTTCCTTTTCCTCAAGGGCCCGTATCTGGGCTCCCATTATTTCTACCCTCTGGGTCAAGGCATTGACTTGTGCCTGCAGCTCTTCGTTGTTGGCGATTGGCGCGGGTGTGGTGGATGGTCGAGCCATCTCTCTTCTTCTCCTCCATGCCTCATAGTCACTGGTGACAGTCATCCGAGCTTTTCCTAGCTCTCTGTCTCCCATGTGGACTGGCTTCTCCCATGCTTTCCTCACAGTCAGTGAGTTGGCGATTGTGCACGGGTCTCCGAAGAAGCACAACCCTCCGAGTTCCCCTCGGGAGATAGTAGTTTGAGTCCTCATGAGTTGCCTCATAGCTACTCTAGGTGAGTAGGCTATGCAACCCCTGAGTCCTATCAAGGGTACATTCGGGTAGTTCCCACATCTGACGAGAACTGGGTCGGGTCGGAACCAAGGGCAGACCCAAGATATGCTGTTGGCGTCCTTTTGTTCTAACTCATCCCTCCATTCTATAGTCAGGCGTCGTTGGAGGGGGATTTTGGAGAAGCTTCTCAAGGGGTTGGGGAATATCCCCATGTGACTGGAGGCGTAAAGGTGCGTGATGCTCCACACATAAAGTAACGAAGAGCAGCAGCGGAGTGTTCTTCCTTGCTTCTGATGGCAGAAATCCACCGATAGCAAGGTGTCAGCAAGAATAGCAGGCAGTGGACTCTTCGAGTTCACGTCCCAAGCGAAGAAAGCGTCCATGACGGCTTGATCGATCGTGTCGAGGTGGAAGGGGAACAGGATTGTTCCAAAAATTAATAATGCCAGGGTCTTGTTGAAGGGAACCCACTCGCCCTTTCGACCGGGTAGGACAGGTGGTCTTCTAACATCGATACTCTCCATCCCTCGGGTGTTCCCTCTTCCTATCGGGGTACTTTGTCGGTACGGTAGATGGATAAGGGCAGCGACCGGTGCTGCAGGAGTATACGCCTCATGGCGGATATGGACCCCGGTTGACTTGGGCCATTTCAACATTGTTTCATACTCCTCTAAAGTAGGCACCATGTCGAACTGCGGAAATTCAAAGCACCGCAGAATGGAGTTCCAAAAATGAATCAGTACCCTGAGGAAGACTTGATCGACACTGATCTTTAGGAGATCCAGAATTCGTCCATAGGACTTTTCAAAATCAGCGCGGACCTCCGGTGGCATCGTTGCACTAAGCCGTTCTAGCTTCTCAGTATGGCTTCGGAGAATATCCACCTTCCCCACTTGTCTACTTGTCCCCTCCATTTTCTAAAATCAAAATGTATGACTTGATGAAGATGATGTTTATTGTATGTGAGTGTTTATTTTGCTATTTATCATGTTTTTCTACATGATGTATGGTATTTGCGTATTTTTTGAAAGAATAAACTATCTATATGAATGTTTTATGAATGCAATATTTTTGGACCAGGTCTTATTTGTGAATTTTGAAAAATGGATTATTTTTTTTTATTTTTATTTGTTTATTTTTATAGCCTTTTATCTCTTCTGTCGGAACTGCGTGGCTACTTAGCTTGCAAAGAACCTGAAACCAGGCTAGCTAAAAGGCAGACTGTCCGAGATAAAATATGGCTTTATGCGAAAGAATATTTATCGTCCCTTATCTCTTCTGTCGGAACTGCGTGGCTACTTAGCTTTCAAAGAACCTGAAACCAGGCTAGCTAAAAGGCAGACTGTCCGAGATAAGGGTGTTTATTTGTAAAATATTTTTTGGTGATTTTGTTCTGTTGTTTGTTTATGCTATGCAACATACAAATGCAACAAACATATGCACACACAATTTGATCATCCCCGAACATGCGAGACTTCGTTTTTATCACGAGGTAGGGTTTTCCTGCAGAAAAGTGTACTGGTTAGGGTATGTTCTAACTGTTCTCACCAGGCTAAGGCCCCCAAGGTTCCCCCATTAAAGGGTCCCCACTCTCCAGCCGTCCAACCATGCTCAGCACTAAGGCCAGAGTCGGTCTTGTTGCCAAAAGAGGAAGGTTATCACCTTGAGTGGTGGTTTCCGATCACACTGGTGGGCACAAGGCCGTAACTGCAGCGAACCGTACCTGCCACCCACTCCCTATGGTTTTCTCACTTGCCCCGGGTATAGAGGGAACTGTAGTGTGCAAGGGTTTTCTGTGCAATTTATATTTCAATCAATTGCGTAAGTATAAACAAGCAACAGTTATTTGAAAGCCAAACAATAAAGCATGTTATAATACAAGGTTGGGTAAAAGCGCTATTTTCTTGGTTTAATTATTTTTAAGCCGGCCCATCACTAAATGGGATCAACTATCTAGGCTTCCCCAGTGGAGTCGCCATCTGTCGCCGCCGTCAAAAGGGAGGTGGTCGGAGCGACGCGATGGTTTTTTCGACCCTCTTTATTTTCGCATTTTTTATTGGTGGTTACAACGCCTTTAGGTTGTCCGATAACCGGGCTAACCTAGGGGCGAGGTTTTCGAAAGTATCCCTGGGTTGTCCGATAACCGGGCTAACCCAGGGACTTATTTAATTTGGGTTCTATGGAGTCGCCACCGATATTTTTACCATAAACATCGGAAAAGGGGTTTTAAAAAGGTCGTTGGTTTTCGAAAACCAACTTTGGTCATTAGAACCAGAGTTGGGTAAGGGAGTTAGTTACGTGTAAAGGAAGTGTTAGTTCCTTTACGACGCCCCTTTCGGGTTCCCTATTGTAGACCCCTAATTTTGCCCGGCCTCTCAAATAAAGATAAAGGAGATTACCCGTAACAAGATAAAGCTCGTCTAGCATTACAAATAAGAGCCAAGGAGACTTCCCATATGAAGATAAAGCTTCAATAGACACATATCGGCATCAACTGACGTCCAAAACAGGCAAGGAAAGCTTCCCGGAGTCCCGAAACGCGCGAAACTGGCCAGAACAGGTTGAGACGGCTGTCCCAGTTGGGACGGCCGTCCCAACCTCTTAAATCCAGTTGGGACGCGCGTCCCAAAGTTGGGACGGCCGTCCCAAACCCATTTTAAGTGGGACGGCTGTCCCGGCCTTCCTGGGGGTCCCGCTCTGTGTAAATTTGCCATTTGGGACGGCCATCCCAGTCCAGACGGCCGTCCCAACCCAGACGGTCGTCCCAAAGTGCGCCAGCTGCGAAAAACTATAAATAAGAGGCTCATTTGCCACTTTTTCAGACCACGGACACTCCAGAGAGCTCGAAACACTCTAGAGCACTTGTCTACTTCTCTCCCTCTCTCGAATGATCTTTCCGATTGCCTTAAATAGGTAACAATCGGTTAAGGAATTATATTCCGGCATTTGATTCTTCTTTAAATTTTTAGTAGAGTCGATCTTGTATTGGTGAGGAGAGACTGTGTAGAGAGAGGGGTTGCCAAAACGCATCCTCACGAGTTCGAGATTCTCAATATAAAGCTTGCTACGGAGGTTCTTTTCAATTCCCTTCTCTTTTATTGTTTTATTTATTGTTTTATTGTTTTATTTAGCTTTATTATGTCATGTAGAATAGGATCATATAGATAGCTATTTTAATATCTCTTTTATTGCTTTATTTAGCTTTATTCATCATTTTATGCATGCAACATAGAATAAAATCATGTAGATAGCCATTTAATATTATGTAATAAAATAGGGTAATCGCGTAATTTCTCGTAGTCTTTACTTAAATGAATTAATCTGTCATAGGGAACCCGAAAGGGGCGTTGTGGGGTGCTAACACCTTCCCCACACGTAACTAACTCCCTTACCCAACTCTGGTTATAATGGCCAAGTGTGGTTTTTCTCAAAATCAACATTTTTTTCCTTTTCCAATGTTTATGGTCAAAACATTGGTGGCGACTCCATAAGAACCCCTTTTCGAAAACCTTTTAAAACAAAAACGCGAGTTTAAACCATCTTTCGCGACCGCTCGCATAAACGTTTCAAGACGTCCCCCAGGACGTCGAAAGGGACGGCGACGACAGATGGCGACTCCACTGGGGAAGCTAGAGAGTTGATCCCATATAGTGACAGATAAATTCAAACTAAGTAAAAATTTGAAATTACGCCTTTACCCTTCTGTATGTTTTTACTGTATGGCTTTAATAACTGCTGTATGATTATTTCTGCAATTGTTTGAAATATAAATTGCACACAAAAACCCTTGCACACAACAGTCCCTCTATACCCGGGGGCAAGAGTGAATATCTATAGGGAGTGGGTGGCAGATACGATCGGTTAGTTGGCACACGGGGCTACTGCCGTTGTCGGAAAACCACCAACTCAAGGTGATAACTCTCTTCTTTTGGTCTAAGGGTGTCGCCACGGAGTTCCGTGCATGACCCGAGGATTGAGAGATTGAGAGGTCCCTATAATGGGGGCACCTTGGGGACCTTTGGCATGGTGAGAACAGTTAGAACCACCTAAACCAAGCACGTTTCTGCAGGAAAATCATACCTCGTGATTAAATAAGCGTGGCTCTGCTCGTGGATGTATGAATTGCGTGTGCATACGTTTGCTGCATTTGTATTGATGCATTAGCATAGGGTAATCATACAACAAACATAAAAAGTGAAAAACCCTAAAAATCATAAAAAATGAAAAACCCTAAAAATCATAAAATAATAAAAAACCCTAAAAATATAAAAACATTAAGGTCATAAAAATACCTTTTTACAAAAGATTTTTGGCAAAGTCGTATCATTCATACCATATCATTCAATAAGTGGTAAAACCAAGAGAGAAAACCAATGCATTAAGAAAGGTATGCATAAACATCATTATAATAAAACCTCTCATACATAAACACATTCATCCTAGGGCATATTTATTCCACGCTAATCATTTAAAATAAAAAGTCATAATAAGAATCATCAAAATCATTTAGAAGGTGGCTGGTCTTCCGCCCGTCCTCACTCGTGCTCAAAAAGCTAAGAAGATGGAGCAACTAGAAGAGCAAAACCGAAAGCTCACCGCTGAGCTTACTACGCCGAAAGAGCAAATGGCTCAAATGCTAGAAATGATGCATCAACGGAATCTTCATCGAGAGGATCCTCGTAATGGACAAGCCTCTCACCAAGAAGAAGAAGAGGAACCTCAAAGTGAGCACGATCATTCTGACACAAGAGCAAGTACATATTCATGCTCCTGAAATATCAAAACAACAAATCACTCGCTCTTGAAGAAAGGCTGAGAGCCATGGAAGGTCATAACTTTGATATAAAAGAAGCAACTGATATGTGCCTCGTCAAAAATATCCAATTCCCTAACAAGTTCAAAACTCCGGACTTTCCAAAATACATGGGATCGACCTGCCCAAGAAGCCATCTTACAATGTACTGTCGTAAGATGGCCGCACATGCTCGATAATGAAAAACTCCCGATCCACTGCTTCAGGAGAGCCTAGTCGAATCAGCCTTAAACTGGTATATGCAACTAGAAGGAGGGCAAATCCAAACCTGGAGACATATGGCAGATGCATTTCTTCGTCGTTATAAATACAACATTGACCCGACCCCCGAAAGAGCAGATCTACAATTATTAAGCAAGAAAAACGACGAATCCTTCAAAGCATATGCCCAAAGATGGAGGGAATTAGCAAGCACAAGTGGAACCTCCTCTATCCGACAAGGAAACCACATCCATGTTCATCAATTCTTTGACTCGGTCCCTATTACGACAAAATGATAGGGAACACATCAACACTCTTTGCGGATGTGGTAATTATAGGAGAAAGAGTAGAGCAAGGTCCGAAAAGCGGAAGAATTGCACATCATACTACCTCCAATTCCTCTACTCCGAATGATAAAAAGAGCTTTGGAAAGAAGAAGGAAGGAACTGTAAATGCAATCAACATTGCCACTCCTTCTTCTTCCTCACAACAAGCCAAACCACGCAGACAGGAGAGGAAATTCACTTCCATACCTACCTCCTATGGAAGTCTATTTTTGAAATTGTTGGACGCCAAGCTCCTCGTGCGCGTCCCTCCCAAGAAAATGGAGCCACCATACCCAGAATGGTATAAATCTAATGAAAGTCTGTGATTACCATTCGGGTTCTCCAGGGCACTCCATCGAAAGTTGTGTAGCCCTAAAGCACAAAGTCCAGAATCTAATAGACGCGGGATGGATTACCTTTGACACATCTACTCCGAAGGTGGATGACCAGCCCCTATCAATGCCCGCATAAAAGATGGGATAACGGAGACCGACAGATTAGGGCTCATCATTTTTGTCATCTTTTGCAATAAAAAAAACATAGATAAAAATAGATATAAAAAAAAACTTCCGATGTATTTCTCGTGATCCCCGCCCATGATCACAAGATTTTTGGTTAATAAGGGCTTTGTAAATATTTTCTTCTATCAATACAATAAGGCATTTTTTTAATATCCATATTCTCTTTCATTCCTTTCTCTCTTATACATCTCATAAAGAAATCTAAAACAAAGCATAACCCATACAGTCATGTCCGTGATTGAAAACTCCTTGGAAGATCCGAAAGCCGAAGACGAATGGATTGAGTCGGACAGATGAGGAGGGGACCATTTCCCGGACATGCAAAGACTGCTAGAAAAAGAAGCGCAATCAATACAGACCCCATCGGGAGAAAACTGAGGTCATCAATCTGGGACAAGAAGATAATAAGAAAGAAGTAAATATTGGAACCCAAATTGACGAGGATGTCAAAGAAAAACTAATACAATTGCTAAGAGAATATATGGACGTGTTTGCATGGTCCTACCATGATATGCCCGGAATCGATAAAAGTATAGTGGAGCATCGATTACCATTAAAAGAGGGATTTCGACCGTTAAACGAGAAAATCGAAGAGTAAAACCGGAATGGTCCTTAAAAATTAAAGAGGAAGTAGAAAAACAAGTTGGATGCTAATTTCCCGATCGTTTCAAAATACCTCGAATGGTCGGCAAACGTTGTGCCAGTTGTCAAGAAAAATGGAAAAATCGTAGTATGCGTAGATTACGTGGATTTGAACCGTGCAAGTCCGAAAGATGATTTCCCCTTACCACATATTGATATGCTCGTAGATCACACTTGCTACAAATACTCTTTATTCTTTCATGGATGGATATGCAGGGTATAATCAAATCAAATTGGCTGTCGAAGACAGAGAAAAACTTCCTTCATTACGCCATGGGGGACATTTTGTTATAGAGTAATGCCTTTTGGACTTAAGAATGCAGGGGCAACCTATCAAAGGGCTATGGTTACACTATTTCACGATATGATCCACAAAGAAATCGAAGTATACGTGGATGATATGATTGTCAAGTCTAAAAATGAGACAGATCACCTCCTACACTTAACGAAATTATTCAATCGGCTTCGAAAATACCAGATTAAGCTTAATCCGGCTAAATGCACGTTCGGAGTACGATCGGGAAAACTCCTTGGGTTTATCGTCGGTAAAAAGGAATCGAGGTGGACCCCGATAAAACAAAGGCAATCATAGAGATGCCCCGCCAAGAACGAGAAAAGAAGTCGGAGGGTTCCTAGGTCGAATAAACTACATCGCACGGTTCATTGCGCAATTAACGGATAAATGTACGCCCATCTTCAAGTTATTGCGTAAAAACCAACCGACAGTTTGGAACGATGAATGTCAACGAGCCTTCGAAAATATCAAAATATGCCTAACTAATCCTCCAAGCATCGATACCAGCTGTGGAAGGGAGACCCCTAATTCTTTACCTATCGAGTACTCGACGAGTCCATGGGATGTGTGCTCTGGTCAACAAGATGACACCGGTAAAAAAGAACAAGCCATATATTACCTCAGTAAAAAATTCCTAAACTATGAGACCCGTTATACACCACTCGAAAAAACATGTTGTGCATTGGTGTGGGCAACTCAACGCCTTCGACAATATATGGTCGGACATACAACTTGGTTAATTTCCAAAATGGACCCAATCAAATACTTGTTTGAAAAACCCATCTTGACCGGAAGGATAGCTAGATGGCAAGTACTCCTCTCGGAATTTGATATTATTCATATCACTCAGAAAGCTATCAAAGCCAGTCCTTTGGCGAGACTACCCGACACATAGGCCAACAGACGAATATCAATCCCTCCAAGATGATTTTCCGAGATGAGCACATAATGCATATTCAACATGAAGAGCTTAAAAATGATGAGTGGATCATGTTTTTCGATGGAGCTTCAAACTTACTAGGACATGGGATCGGAGCTATTTTAATATCGCCTGAAAAGAAGCATATCCCGATAACAGCCAGATTAACCTTCGATTGTACAAACAATATGGCAGAATATGAGGCCTGTGCTCTAGGTATTCAAGCGGCCTTGGATCACGGGGTAACCAAACTCAAAGTATTCGGTGATTCATCCCTTGTTATTTATCAGCTCAAGGGCGAATGGGAAACTAGAAACTCCAAATTAATCCCTTATCTGGAGCATATCCGTAAGATGACTTCACAAATGGAAAACATTAGTTTCGAGTATATCCCTCGGGAAGATAACCAGATTGCTGACGCACTGGCAACATTATCATCCATGTTCGCACTAGGGCAAGAGCATGAGATGCCCATCATCCAAGTCAAAAGGCACGACAAACAAGCCTTTTGTATGATGGTGGATAGCGGAAAAGATAAAACCCCTTGGTATCAGGACATAAGGCGATACTTGACAAAGGGTGAATACCCAGAGGGAATCAGTGACAATGACAAAAGGACCATTCGGAAAAAGGCTATAGGATTTATGTTAATAGGAGAAACCCTCTATAAAAAGAATTATGACTCTACTTTGTTAAGATGCGTTAATCCCGAAGAAGCCCAGATATTGATCAAAGAAATACATGAAGGAACCTTTGGGACTCATGCACCAGGGCATATCATGGCTAGAAAAATCCTCAGAGCGGGATACTTTTGGTCCACAATGGAAAAAGACTGTTATCAATATGCTAGAAAATGTCACAAGTGTCAAATACATGCAGATAATGTACATGTTCCACCGATACCTCTCAATGTTATGGCTATCCCTTGGCCATTCGCTATGTGGGGCATAGATGTCATCGGACCTATTGAGCCTAAGGCGTCCAATGGTCACCGATTTATTTTGGTAGCCATTGATTATTTCACTAAGTGGGTGGAAGCTGCATCTTATGCGCATGTGACTAGAAAAGTAGTGGTCACCTTTGTTAAGAAAAATATCATATGTCGATACGGCATTCCACATCGTCTCATTACTGATAATGGGACCAATCTGAATAATAAAATGATGGAAGAACTATGTTATGACTTCAAAATTCAACATCATAACTCTTCTCCTTATAGGCCTAAAATGAATGGCGCAAGTGGAAGCAGCCAATAAAAACATTAAGAAGATTGTTCAAAAGATGGTTAAAACCTATAAAGATTGGCATGAAAAATTACCTTTTGCTCTTCATGGATATCGAACGTCTGTACGAACCTCAACAGGAGCCACTCCATTCTCCCTTGTATATGGAATGGAAGCCGTATTGCCAATAGAGATCGAAATACCGTCCCTGCGAATTATTATGGAAGCAAAATTAACAGAAGCCGAATGGGTTCGAAGTCGATACGATCAATTAAACCTTATCAATGAAAAGCGGCTGAATGCCATATGCCATGGACAAGCCTATCAAAAGAAGATAAAAAAGGCTTATGATAAAAAGGTCCGCCCTCATACTTATCAAGAAGGGGATTTAGTGATAAAGAAACTGCTTCCAGCCTGAAGGATAAAATTGGGAAATGGGCGGCGAATTATGAAGGACCCTTTGTGGTCAAACGAGCTTTCTCAGGAGGGGCACTTATTCTCACTAATATGGATGGAGAGGAGCTTCGACACCCAATCAATTCCGACGCAAGTAAAGAAATATTATGCTTGAAGACATTGCTCAAGGCCCGTCGAGAATGAAAATCCGCAAAGGACATTCCTGGGCAAAAGATAGGGTCCATATTCCTCGCTAGGATATGTCCTAGGCAAAAAGAAGAGGTAAAAAAAAAAAAAAAAAAAAAAAAAACTAAGAGCAATGGTTACTTCGGTTGAAAACCGAAAAGGCGGCTAAAGTAACATTCTTCCAGGAGCAAGCAGCTCGCATAGTCTTCACTCGAGCTCGGGCATCTCAACTCGAAGCAATTAGGAGAACTCAGGGGCGAGATATCATAGACATGACTGTTCAAGCCTATACAGTACAACCAACCTTGACTACCCATTCTTCTAAATTCCTTTTGTAATCCTTCTGTAAAAGAAATAAACTTTCGTTCATTTATCAATAAAATTCCCTTTCATTTCCTTTCTCTTGACCAAATATTATGGAAATGCCTCTTTATTGATAAATCATAAATATGCGCAAAGACTTTTTAATCAAAGATCAAACATGCATCTAAAAAGGGGAAGCATATAAAAATAATAAGAGAATAAGCGCCTGCTAGGATATTCTTAGGAAAAAACCAGGGTAGCCTGCGAGATCAAAAAAAAAAAAAAAAAAAAAAAAAAAAAAGAACGATCTAGGCAAAAGATAAGGCAAAAGCCCCCTAAGATATTCTAGGCAAAAATTAAGGCAGCCCGCTAGATCGAAAACCCGTAAAGGGCGGTCTAGGCAAAAGATAGGGCTAAAACCAAAAGATGAGTAAAAGATGAGCCCATCGTTAAGATCATAAGAAAGGAGCCCATCGGCATATTCGTGAGAAGCCGACAGGAGAAGGCCAGTCACTTTCTAATTGCATCAAAAATAAATGAACATCAGATTGCATTTAGGACGTCCACACACAAAGTAGTTGCATAATACGACTTTGTCAAAATCAAGAAAAAATAATTTTCTTCAAACAAGAATAATAAACATGCATATAAAGAGGATAGTCTCCATGTTTGTGATTGGAAATAAAAGGCGCCAAAATCCAGCCTCTAAATGAAAGTCAAAAACACGAAAGGCGAAATCAAAATCATTTTAGCAGAATAAAGAGCTCCAAGAAAGCTAATTCCAACCATCAACCTTCTACACCAATAAAAGAAGGTACATCAAAAATAGAAAAAGCCAATGGAAGGGCTTGATAATCCCCAAGCGGATCCTTGCCTACTCCAAAGGCAAAACAAAATTACTCCATGAGTCATCAAGCACACTCATATAAGGATCTCCACTTCATTCCCCAACGGAGAATAAGGGTTACACAAGAGCCCATCATACGAAGTCAAGTCCTTTACATCACCGAGAGGCAACCGGAAAGAAAATCCCCAAGAAGAGCACATCAAGAAAAAAAAAAAAAAAAAAAAAAAAGAAAATGAGAAAATTCCATCCATAGGAAGGCAAATCACCCCCGGTGGATCACCAAAAAGAAAATTTTCTCCCCAGTAAGCCTAACCGCAAAGGCAAATTACAAATTACAAATCCACAGGGAGTTAAGCACCCAATATGAATATCCCCAGCGAAGTACAAAACCTTCACTCTCAAGAATGCCTATGCTTACTCAGAAACAAGCAAAGAGCCGATATCCCCAAGAAATGGGAAATCAACCTATAAGAGGTAATACAAACAAAACTTTCAAGAAACATCTACCTACTCAGAGGTACTATCAAGAACAAATATCCTCAAATAGAACATCAGCCTATTCAGAGGCGAACAACAAGTAAAAAGCCTTCATCATTATTGAAGCACTTGCCTAATCAAGAGGCACAATCAAAAATCAACAAATCCCCAGTGGATTCCCGCCTAATCAAGAGGCACAACCAAACAAAAACATCCCCAAGTGGGCTCTCGCCTAATCAAGAGGCACAATCAAGAATCAATAAATCCCTAGTGGATTCCCGCCTAATCAAGAGGCACAACAAAATCCTCAAGTGAATCTTCGCCTAATCAAGAGGCACAATCAATAAGAGAATTCAAAATCCCCAAAAGGATCCCCGCCTAAAAAGAGGCAATCAACATAATCCCCGGCAAAGCCGGATGGCTAAAACAAGAAAAGCCAAAAATCAAGAATCCCCGATAAAACCGGATGACTAAAACAAAAAAATCAAAAAAGAAAAATTACTCCCCATAGGCGCATGATCAGAGACAATAAGTCACCGAAAACCGGATGAGGGTTCGTACTCATCAATCAAAAAGATATTCCAAAAAGAGCATTCCAAGAATTTGTCAAAATGCGGATTCGTACCGGATGGGGGTAGATACTCATCGAGTCCTGTCGAAATGCGGACTCACACCCAGTGGGGTGTAAAAACCATTAGAGTCCGAGCAAGATGCGGACTCGCACAATAGAGCCTTGTCAAGATGCGGGTTCACACCCGGTGGGGGTGTAAAAACCATTAGAGTCCAGGCAAGATGCGGACTCGCACAATAGAGCCTCGTCAAGATGCAAGTTCGCACCCGGTGGGGGTGTAAAAACCATTAGAGTCCGGCAAGATGCAGACTCGCACAATAGAGCCTTGTCAAGATGCAGGTTCGCACCCAGTGGCGGTGTAAAATCCACTAGAACCTAGTCAATATGCAGGTTCGCACCCAGTGGGGGTGTAAAATCCACTAGAACCTAGTCAATATGCAGGTTCGCACCCAGTGGGGGCGTAAAATCCACTAGAACCTAGTCAATTTGCAGGTTCGCACCCAGTGGGGGTGTAAAATCCACTAGAACCTAGTCAATATGCGGGTTCGCACCCGGTGGGGGTGTAAAATCCACTTGAACCCGGTCAATATGCGGGTTCGCACCCGGTGGGGGTGTAAAATCCACTAGAACCCGGTCAATATGCGGGTTCGCACCCGGTGGGGGTGTAAAATCCACTAGAACCTAGTCAATATGCGGGTTCGCACCCGGTGGGGTGTAAAAACCACTAGAATCCGGCAAAATGCGGATTCGTACCGAGTGGGGGTAAGTACCCACCAAAACCTTAAAAATGCAGATTCATACCAGGTGGGGGTAGGTACCCACCAAAACCTTAAAAAGAAAAGCTCAAACCGAGATAGGGGTTGGTACCTATCAAAATATTTATCATCCGGAGGATCAACAAGGAGCAGCATCCGAAGGATAACCGGGCAAAAGGGTTAACTCCTTCCCCTACCAACTAATTTTGTCGGTATACTAAAACCAACGAATTAGTTAGGCAGGTGAAGGGGGGGCAGCTGTAGACCCCTAATTTTGCCCGGCCTCTCAAATAAAGATAAAGGAGATTACCCGTAACAAGATAAAGCTCGTCTAGCATTACAAATAAGAGCCAAGGAGACTTCCCATATGAAGATAAAGCTTCAATAGACACATATCGGCATCAACTGACGTCCAAAACAAGGCAAGGAAAGCTTCCCGGAGTCCCGAAACGCGCGAAACTGGCCAGAACAGGTTGAGACGGCCGTCCCAGTTGGGACGGCCGTCCCAACCTCTTAAATCCAGTTGGGACGCGCGTCCCAAAGTTGGGACGGCCGTCCCAAACCCATTTTAAGTGGGACGGCCGTCCCGGCCTTCCTGGGGGTCCCGCTCTGTGTAAATTTGCCATTTGGGACGGCCATCCCAGTCCAGACGGCCGTCCCAACCCAGACGGCCGTCCCAAAGTGCGCCAGCTGCGAAAAACTATAAATAAGAGGCTCATTTGCCACTTTTTCAGACCACAGACACTCCAGAGAGCTCTGAAACACTCTAGAGCACTTGTCTACTTCTCTCCCTCTCTCGAATGATCTTTCCGATTGCCTTAAATAGGTAACAATCGGTTAAGGAATTATATTCCGGCATTTGATTCTTCTTTAAATTTTTAGTAGAGTCGATCTTGTATTGGTGAGGAGAGACTGTGTAGAGAGAGGGGTTGCCAAAACGCATCCTCACAGTTCGAGATTCTCAATATAAAGCTTGCTACGGAGGTTCTTTTCAATTCCCTTCTCTTTTATTGTTTTATTTATTGTTTTATTGTTTTATTTAGCTTTATTATGTCATGTAGAATAGGATCATATAGATAGCTATTTTAATATCTCTTTTATTGCTTTATTTAGCTTTATTCATCATTTTATGCATGCAACATAGAATAAAATCATGTAGATAGCCATTTAATATTATGTAATAAAATAGGGTAATCGCGTAATTTCTCGTAGTCTTTACTTAAATGAATTAATCTGTCATAGGGAACCCGAAAGGGGCGTTGTGGGGTGCTAACACCTTCCCCACACGTAACTAACTCCCTTACCCAACTCTGGTTATAATGGCCAAGTGCAGTTTTTCTTAAAATCAACATTTTTTTCCTTTTCCAATGTTTATGGTCAAAACATTGGTGGCGACTCCATAAGAACCCCTTTTCGAAAACCTTTTAAAACAAAAACGCGAGTCTAAACCATCTTTCGCGACCGCTCGCATAAACGTTTCGAGACATCCCCCAGGACGTCGAAAGGGACGGCGACGACACCTATGATAGGGCGACTACCTTGAATAAATAATTAAACTGGAAAAAATGCGCTTTTACCCTTTTATTATGCGGAATTTAAGTTTATGACTACATGGCCCTGGCTTCTATTGCGTAATTTAAATGGCAGTAATAAAAATAGAGAGGGAGAATATGCACCTCCAAAGCAAGCTTTTATATTTTAAAAGAGAGGGTGCGTTTTGGCAACCCTTCACTCTACAACTCTCAGAAACTCCGGAAATGCCTCGGAGGGATTCTAAAGAAGATTTAGAACGCTCAGTTTATGCCTAGAGACACTCGAAACTCCGGAAATGCCTCGGAGGGATTCTTAGAGAGAGAAAGTCTAGAGAGAAGGGAGAGCTATGTTGATTACGTGTGGAAATGAGGGGGGAGGACCCCTATTTATAGTTTTCGCGCTCGACAGGTCGAGACCGCCGTTTCCTCGACAGGGGTCGAGACCGCCGTCTGGAAAATCCAGACCGCCGTCTCGTTCATGGCAGAGGGTCGAGACCGCCGTCTGGATAATCCAGACCGCCGTCTCGACTGGGCAGGAATCGAGACCGCCATCTAGGAAACCCAGACCGCCGTCTCGACTTTTGCAGGAATCGAGACCACCGTCTGGGAAACCCAGACCGCCGTCTCGACTTTTACAGGTGACGAGACCGCTGTCTGGACAATCGAGACGGCGGTCTCGTCCTGGCGTTGAGACGAGACGGCGGTCTGGTCCTTCCAGACGGCGGTCTCGTCCCTTCAGGGCGAGAAACTTTATTTTTCGGGCCAAAAAACCTTCCTATCCTAGTACGGGGGCCTAATAGTCTCTCCTAGTGGCTTGTTAGGCTTCGGTCGTCTTCAAATAGGAAGCTTTCTGACTTTATTTGGAGGTCGGGCAAGATTTGGGTTCTACAATTATTCAATAATATTTTATTCCAATTCTTTTGTTATACAGGAACGTGATACGTGACGACTGATTGGAGGGGATGAATCTAGAGGTTTATACTATTTTGGATCTATCCTACCTATGTCTTGTTTTACATCTTAAAACTTCAAACTGTTATATGATCATTTGGGGCATCCCAACTTGTCAAAACTAAAAAAACTGGTTTTTGAACTTAGTAGTTATCGATTGTTGGAATGTGAGTCATGTCACTTAGGCAAGCATGTTAGATCATCTTTTCCTAAAAAAATTAAATCAAGATGCAATTCTATTTTTGTTATTATTCATTATGATATTTAGAAGTGATTTATGTCTCATCTTTTGGCTTCACATACTTTGTTGCATTCATTGATTAATATTCTAGATGTACATGAATTTATTTTATGAAAGACCGTTCAAAATTATTGTCTATCTTTATATCTTTTTTCAATGAAATCAAAAATTAATTTGGTCAAGTAATTAAAATCTTAAGAAGTGATAATGCCAAAGAATATTTCTCTACAGTTTTAAATTTGCATGGCATTCTACACCAGTCCACCTTTCCTCACACCCCTCAGTAAAATGGTATTGCTGAAAGGACAAATAAACACTTGGTTGAGACTGTTCATACCCTATTACTTGGTGTCAAGCTACTAGTCCATTGATGTCATTTTAATTTCTTATTTTCTTATTAATAAAATTTCATCTTCTTCTCTCAATAATATGATTCCTTATTCCATTAATTTTCCCAAATACCATCTCTTTCATATTCCTCCTCGTGTGCTCAGTTGTGTATGTTTTGTTCATGGTTTATTCCCAAGAATAGATAATTTTTCTTCCTAGACTATCAAATGCGTCTTCTTAGGCTACTCTCGACTTCAAAAAGGATATTGGTGTTACTCTTATGAAACAAAGAAATATTACATGTTTACCAATGCCACTCTTTTTAGTAGACTATTTTCTTCTCTTTGTTTGTTCATGATGTTAATTCCATACAGGAGAACTACCTATTCCATTAGTTAAGTCAACTATTCCTTGTGGCTTGTAGACCCTAAATCTTGCCCAGTCTCACAATAAAGATCATAAGACCTCCTTTTCAAAGATGGACGAAGCCTAAGAAGCCACTAGGAGAGACTATTAGGCCCCATACTAGGATAGGAGGGATTTTTGGTCCAAAAATAAGGATTTTCGCCTTTTGGGGTCGAGACCGCCGTCTCGCCTTGCACAAGTGGCGAGACCGCCGTCTCGCCACCTGCAAAAGGCGAGACCGCCGTCTCATTTGGCGAGACCGCCATCTCACCATTCCTGCAAGGCGAGATGGCCGTCTGGAATTTCGAGACGACCGTCTCGACCTTGTCAGACGAGACGGCCGTCTCGACCTGATAGGCGCAAATCCCTATAAATAGGGCCTCCCTTCCCCTCATTTCCCACAGTTTTTTCTCTCTCTCTCTAGTCACATCAAGAGTTTCTCTCTCTAGAATCCCTCCGACGCATTTTCGGAGCTTCTGAGTGTCTTTAGAGTGTTTTTAGAGCGTTTCGAGAGGTTTCCAACGCCGTGTAGAGTGAAGGGTTACCGCAAAGCACCCTATTTTTAAAGAATTAAATAGAAAGCTTGTTTCGGAGGTCTCTACTCTCTTTCTCTACCTTTTACTGCTTTATTTAAATTATGCAATAGACATTAGGGCCATGTAGTCGTAATCTTTAAATTCCGCAAAATAAAAGGGCAAAAGCGTATTTTTCCGGTTTATTTATCAACAGAATAGTTGGCCTATCATAGGGAACCCGAAAGGGGCGTCGTAAAGGAACTAACACTTATTTTACGCATAACTAACTCCCTTACCCAACTCTGGTTCTAATGACCAAAGTTGGTTTTTCGAAAACCAACGCCTTTTAAACTCCTTTTCCGATGTTTTCGGTAAAAACATCGGTGGCGACTCCAGAGAACCCTCAAAACTAGCTCTTGGATTAGCCCGGTTATCAGACAATCCAAGAGCACCCTTTCGAAAACCTCACCCTCAGGTTCAGCCCGGTTATCGAACAACCTAAAGGCGTTGTAACCACCAATAAAAAACGCGAAAATCAAGAGAGTCAGAAACCATCGCGTCGCTCCAACCGCTGTCGTTTTGACGGCGGCGACAGATGGCGACTCCACTGGGGAAGCCTAGAGAGTTGATCCCATTTAGTGATGGGCCAGCTTAAAAATAAATAAACTAAGAAAATAACGCTTTTGCCCTACCTTGTATTATAACATGTTTTACTGTGTGGCTTTAATAACTGTTGCTTGTTTATACTTACACAATTGTTTGAAATACAAATTGTACACAAACCCTTGCACACCACAGTTCCCTCTATACACGAGGGCAAGTGAGAAATCCATAGGGAGTGGGTGGCAGGTACGGTTCGCTGTAGTGATGGCCTTGTGCCCACCGGTGTGATCGGAAACCACCACTCAAGGTGATAACCTTCCTCTTTTGGCACAAAGACTGACTATGGCCTTAGTGCTAAGTATGGTCGGAAGGCTGGAGAGTGGGGACCCTATAATGGGGGCACCTTGGGAGCCTTAGCCTTGGTGAGAACAGTTAGAACCTACCTTCGCCAAATCACTTTTCCGTAGGAAAACCCTACCTCGTGATAAAAACGAATTCTCGCCTGTTCGTGGATGATCGAATTGTGTGTGCATATGTTTGTTGCATTTGTCTGTTGCATAGCATAACCAAACAACAGAAGAAAAAACACAAGAAAATATTTTTACAATAAACACCCTTATCTCGAACAGTCTGCCTTTTAGCTAGCCTGGTTTTAGGTTCTTTGTAAGCTAAGTAGCCACGCAGTTCCGACAGAAGAGATAAGAGACGCTAAATATTTTTCACATAAAGCCACATTTTATCTTGGACAGTCTGCCTTTTAGCTAGCCTGGTTTTAGGTTCTTTGTAAGCTAAGTAGCCACGCAGTTCCGACAGAAGAGATAAAAGGCTATAAAATAAACAAATAAATAAAAATAAAATACTAAATAAAATTCGTTTTCAAAACCATAAATAGGACCTGATTCATAAACATCACAAATCATTCATATAGGTAGTTTTTTTTCTTTTCGGAAAAAATATAAATACCATGCAAAACATGATAAACAAAAATAAACACTCACATTCATTCAAATAAGCATCATTTTCATAAAACATGCATTTTGGTTTTAGAAAATGGAGGGGACTAGTAGACAATTGAAGAAGGTGGATATTCCCCGATATCATACTGAGAAGTTGGAACGACTTTGCGCGGTAATGCCACCGGAGGTCCGCGCCGACTTTGAAAAATCCTATGGACAGATTCACGACCTGTTAAAGATCTGTGTCGATCAAGTGTTCCTCAGGGTATTAATTCACTTTTGGAACTCCAGTCTGCGATGCTTTGAATTTCCGCAGTTCGATATGGTGCCTACCTTGGAGGAGTATGAGATTATGTTGAAATGGCCCAAATCAGCTGGGTTCCATATCCGCCACGGGGCATATACTCCTGCAGCACAAGTCGCTGCCATCATTCAACTACCCTTCCGACAGACTGCCCTGATAGGAAAAGGGAACATCCAGGGTTGGAAAGTCTCAATGTTAGAAGACCACCTGTCCGACTTGGCAGAAAGGACAGAGTGGGTTGCCTTCAACAAAACCCTGACTTTAATCATTTTTGGAACTATCTTGTTTTCCTTCCACCTCGACATAGTGGATCAAGCCGTCATGGACGCCTTCTTCGCCTGGGACGTGAACTCGAAGAGTCCCTTGCCTACAATTCTTGCTGACACCTTGCTCTCGGTGGAATTTTGCTGCCAGAAGCAAGGAAAAACACTTCGTTGCTGCTCTTCACTACTATTCGTGTGGAGCGCTACACACCTTTACGCCTCCAGTCATATGGGGATATTCCCCGATCCTTTAAGGAGCTTCTCCAAAATCCCTCTCCAACGATGCTTAACCTCAGAATGGATGGACGAGTTGGAACAAAAGAACGCCAACAGTATATCCTGGGTCTGCCCTTGGTTCTGACCTGGCCCAGTCCTCATCAGATGTGGAGACTATCCGAACGTACCCTTGATAGGACTCGGGGGTTGCATAGCCTACTCACCTAGAGTAGCTATGAGACAGCTCATGAGAACCCAAACTACCATCTCTCGGGGAACTCGGAGGATTGTGTTTCTTCGGAGACCCATGCACAATCGCCAACTCACTAGCCGTGAGAAGAGCATGGGAGAGACCGGTCTATATTGGAGATAGAGAGCTAGGAAAAGCTCGAGTGACTGTCTCCAGTGACTACGAGGTGTGGAGACAAAGAAGAGGGATGTCTCAACCATCCACCACACTCATTACAAGCGCCAATAGTGAAGAGCTACAGGCTCAAGTCGATGCCTTGACCCAGAGGATAGAAATCATGGGAGCCCAGATGAGGGCCCTTGAAGAAAGAGAGAAATAATCTATCCTCACCATAGATGGTCTGCA
The DNA here is from genome assembly GCA_963425845.1 of Sphenostylis stenocarpa. Classification (NCBI taxonomy): domain Eukaryota; kingdom Viridiplantae; phylum Streptophyta; class Magnoliopsida; order Fabales; family Fabaceae; genus Sphenostylis; species Sphenostylis stenocarpa. The sequence goes on from OY731404.1 coordinate 63,604,263, forward strand.
AAGGCAGTGCAACAAAAAGGATCATGAAATAGAGCGCCTCAAGGATCAGTGTGCTGACTCCAACGAGCAAGCTATCCGAGCATCCAAAACTGCCAGAACCAGCTCGGATAGTCAAATTTAGGAGATAACCGCCAAGTCTGCACACGTTGAGGCCGAATCAGCAAAACAGGCTCAGACGATCAAGGAATTATTGCAAGAAATCACCAAGACTCGGTCAGACATACGCCAAGAGCGAGAGGCCAACCAGAGAATTAACAAAAGTCTCGCTGAGCTACGCTGCAAAGAAAGAGACGGGCTAGCTCAGTATGGCCAGGTACTACAAGAGAAAGACTGAGCCGTCGCAAAACTCGACGAACTGCAAGCCTTGGTCGTCCATCAAGAGGCGAAGATCAAAGAGGCTAAAAAATACAGCGAAGATATGAGCCAGGCGGTCCAAAAGCAAAGCGAAGCACTTGCTCGTCACGTCCGGGAAGCCGAAAGAGAACTACATAGAGATCAGGACCCGCCTGTGGGTTTCTTTAGGCTTTTCCGTTTTTGCCAAAAGTTGCTTCGTAGTATGGAGTAGGGGAATGTACACCTTCTGAATGGATAAATGAAATTCTCCTTTATTCCACAATTGTCTACTTGCATGCATGACATTTATTTGCATATTTAATTTCCCCTCCTTCACTTTTAATAAATAAGATAATAAAAAGGAAGGATTAACTGACATGTCTTCCAAATCAGAAGAATGGAGAGAAAACCACTCCTAATAAAGCTTACCCCAACGGTCGACTCACCGCAAGAGGATAATAAGCCTCGACCATTGGTACTCAAGAATAAGGAAGAGGGGGCAAGGACACCAGTGCGACTATTTATGCCACGTCCTTTCCCCTACAAATCGAATAAAGTTGTACCGTGGAGATATGGAGAATCTTCACCAATAAAAGAAGAAATAACAAATATAGCCGGCATCGGGGGCATGACCAGAAGTTGAAGAGTCTACTCCCCTAAGGACTCACAAGAAGAGGTCCTCAAAAATAAAGGAAAAAATAAGAAGACCGAAGAAGAAAAAGAAGATAAAGAATCCAAGGAGGAGACAGAGGAATTACTCCAGTTCATAAGGAAAAGTGAGTATTCCATTATAGACCAGCTCAATCGCACACCCGCAAAGATTACATTGTTATCTTTGATAATGAGCTCGGAACCGCATAGAAACGCCCTGCTGAAGGTCTTGAGCGAGGCGCACGTACCTCATACCATATCCCAAGAAAAGGTTGAGAGGATTGTCGGTCACATCACGACAAGCGATCACCTCACCTTCACAGAGGAAGAACTCCCCCTCAAGGGGTCAAACCACAACAAGCCCTTGCATATTTCGGTTAAATGCAAGGAGTACCTCATTGCCAAAGTTCTTGTGGATAACGGGTCATCCTTGAACGTGATGCCCAAGTGCACACTCGACAAGTTGACTATCCAAGGAACCCGTCTGCGCCCAAGCAACACTATCATTCGAGCCTTCGACGGATCTAAACGAGAAGTAGTGGGAGAAGTTAATTTGCCAATCCAAGTTGGACCCACTATCTTCAACGTCGATTTCCATGTAATGGATATTACTCCAGCATATAGTTGTCTCCTCGGCAGGCCTTGGATTCATGACGCTAAGGCAGTACCTTCAACGCTCCACCAAAAAGTCAAGTTCATAGTGGATGACAAATTGGTCACAGTCCAAGCAGAAGACGACATTTTGATCAGTAGACCGTCTACCCAACCTTATGTGGATGCGGCTGAAGAGGCCCTTGAAACATCTTTTCAAGCGCTCGAAATTTCCAATATAGAGCGACTTCCCAAAAACACAAAGGTAGCTCGCATGATGTTGAAGCATGGCTACCATCCTGGCCAAGGACTGGGGGAAGATTCCCAAGGCATGAGGGAACCCCCAGAATTCAAAGACAATCCTTTCAAGCATGGCTTAGGATATGACCCTACCAAGGGCCGAGCGGAAAGAAGAAAAGGGAAGTCTCCCCTCCGCACACTCAAGCAGATTTTCCGAAGTGGAGGGGTGCAAGCGTCAAGAGCTACCCTAGTCATTAGGAGATCTTTTTCTTCATTTAAGGGATGTAAACCCCATGATTGTTAGAGATTATCCCCCGGGGCTAGCCCGACCCCCGGGCATTTTAAGGCACATATTCCCTTATTAATTAATAAAGAATACTTCTTACTACTCTTCTTCCTATTTTCGACTAGACCACATAATAACCCTGTCTAAGTAAACGAAAAAAAAGAAGAAGAATAAAAAGCGCATCCAAATAATCAACATTTGCCATTGCCATTACCATCAAGCTAGTTGATTAGAAGCACAAAAAATAAGACTTTACCTCACCATAAAAGAAAGTCATGCTTCATCAATATTGTGAATAAAAAATAAAGATACAAAAAAGAAAAGGCCATAGAAGCCAAAGGCCAAAAAGAAAAAAGGGCAGAATACCCGGTAGGAAACCCACAAAGGGGGCTACGCAAAAGATAGGGTCAACCCGGTAGGATACCTGAACAACAATAAAGGGTAGCCTAGGCAAAAGTTAGGGTTACAAAATAAGGTCCGCTAGGATTCCCTAAAAATACCAAAAGAAGGAACCTAGACAAAAGTTAGAGCCAAAACATAGTATCCTAGTTCGAAAACCCAAAGGGCGATCTAGGTAAATCAGTTAGCCATCAAAGGCAATGGAAATAGAACTAAAAGGCGCAAATACAAAAAAAGGGGGGGGGGGGGAACATTTGCTTAGATGAAGCCTAAACACCTAAGCCTAACCCTCAGCCAGCCATGCTTACAAAAACCACTTTCTAAATAAAAATCAACCTTCTAAAACACAAACCATTGATTTTTACCTCTTTACTTCTTTTCTCTTGACCCTCACAACAATATTCTAATAATTAATTTGGGAATATGGAGGCGTATAGTCAACAAGAGGATTGAAACCCCTAGAGTGGAGAAAAAGAAACACTACATGGCAAAGAGTGCTCTACAAATAAAAAAGAAAAGAGAAGAAGAACAGAAAAAAAATAGAAAGAAATTATCCTTCGGTCACAAGAAGTCCGACATGGTACAACCAAGAGTAAACACGGCAAATAAGAGGGCATTCGGCGCAACAAGACACGTCGGTTAAATCCTTCTGAAAAAATTAACTAAAGTAGGCATTATAGGACATCAAACATAAAAACATTGCATGCATAAAATGTTTTTGAACCAGGTCCTATTTTCTTAATCAAAAAAAAAAAACCTTGAAAATTCGAGACGGCCGTTTGGGATTTCCAGACCGCCGTCTCGGTACTCTACAAGTCGAGACCGCCGTCTCGACTTAGGAAAAATCGAGACGGCCGTCTCGTTTAGACCCAAAGTCGAGACTGTCGTCTCGAGAACCCAGACGGCCGTCTCGACCCGCGAAAAATCGAGACCGCCGTCTCGACTTCCCAGACGGCGATCTCGACCCGGATTTTTCCCCTATATATAGGGGTGCGATGGGGAGGGGTTCCTCACAACTCTCTGCACTCCAGAACCCTCCAACTCTCAGATCTACCACTTCCAAGCACTTCTGGGTCAATATGTTCCGTGGAAACCTGTCTAGGAAGAGAAGAGGCACTGCCGGTGCCAGCAGTTCTTCGATACCAGCCCCTCAAGACCCCACTCAGTTGTCGCCGCAGCACCGGGCCCGCCTTGAGCACATTCGGGATTATTCTTGGCACCCCATGTTCAGACTAGACTTCGGCATCCTCGCCGAGTTTGGGTGGGAGGACGATGTCCGGGCCCACATAGATAGCATTGGGTGGGGATTCTTGCTGCAGCCTCCACCTACCCATGTGTACCCTCAAGCGGTACTGGAGTTCTTGGCCTCCATCTCCTACGCCGAGGCTCCCTCCATGGTCCCGGGCCTGCCACCCACCAAGATGGTGAATTACTTTATGGGTGGGGAATACCGAACTACCACCCTTGACGAATTCAATGTGAGCTTTGGATTCGTCCAGCTCGAGGACGTGCTCACCCGGGGATACCAGGAGGCCATCTGCAGCCGCCCTGCCAGTCTCACCGCCGCCGAGATGTGGCAGGAACTCACCAGGGCGCCCACGCTACCCACGCTGATGAAGGGTTCTGCGCTCCCTCCAGCCCTCTGAATTTGCCACAAGCTGCTGGCTGGGACTGTCCACGGGAGGAAGGAGAGTCAGGGTAAGGTAACCCTCCCAGACCTCTTTGTACTTTATTGCATGAGCCAGAGGCGGTGCTGCAACCCTGACTACTTTTTCCTGAGGGCCCTTAAGGACTTCGGGAGCAGACCAGTGGGAGCCATCCTCGTGGCTCCTCTTATCACTCCTCTGGCAGAGAAATGGGGATGCGCCGGTCGAGAAGAACTGGCCCCTAGCCTCCGATCCGAATCCATCAACGGATCGATCCTGGTCAGCATGGGGATGCTGATGCACCGAGGGACCTAGTTGGTCCTTCATCCCTCCCTGGACTTCGCGCTGGACCTCTAGGACATCATGGCAATGCACGATTTTCCGACACCTCCCGATTTCCAACAGGCTCAGCAACACCCCCCGCAATACACAGATGACTTTGCTGGCGTAAACCGCAACATCGACGATCTGCGCCAACAATTCGATCAAATGTTTGTGCAGCAAGAAGCCTTCGACACCCGGCTGGAGACGTTATACCAATATCAGCAGGGAATGCGGCAAGAATGGACAACATTCCAGCAAAGGTACAATGACGAAGCCCGGGAGCAAGCAGAATTTTGGGAACACATGTACCAGCAATTCCCTCATCGCGGATTGTCTCCAGAAGATAGCCCTTAGGGATAGTGCTTGAAATGAATGTAATAAAATTTTCCCATATGAATAAAATTTATTTCACGCATTCATTGCCAACTTTTTTTTCAAAAAAGTCAGCGTAACCAAAAGAGTCTAAAAGTAAAAAGACGTACGCTCAAGAAAAAAGCCAAAATCCTAAGTCGTGAGAAAAAAGATAAAACCGCGAGAAAAAGGCAGGATTAAGACAAGCCATCACCTTGACCAGTAGAATTCGACAACGAAGAGTCAAACACAAACAAAGACTGCCCGACCAACCAGCAAGAGTCGGGAGATCATCACCACAAAAAAAAAATCAAAAACAAAGAATCCCCAGCAAACAAAGCAAGCTGGATGAACACCCACAAAATCCCCGGCGCAGACCGGACAACAATATCTCCAAAGAAGACCAACAAAAAGTATATCTCAACCGGCGCATGAGCGATTGAACAGTAAGCCGCCACCACCACGAGTCCTACGCAGTGGACTGTACCAGCCTGATAGGGGGTTCATACCTATCAACCAACACACAAGGAGTGCCTGACCGGCGCATGGGCCACCTGAACAGTAAGCCGCCACTACCACCAGTCCTACGCAGTGGACTGTACCAGCCTGATAGGGGGTTCATACCTATCAACCTGCGCACGCGGTGCGCCTGATCTATGCTCGAGCTGGATCAGTAAGTCGCAACCACCAACCTGATGGGGGGTTCATACCCATCCAGTTCGACACACAGCGGACTGCAACTACCAGCCTGATGGGGGGTTCATACCCATCAACCGAAGGATCGGCTACCGTCAGAAGGAGTATCCTGAGGTTCTACCACGTGTTCACCGAAGGGATCGGCTACCGTCAGAAGGAGTATCCCGGAAGTGCACGAACACAAGTTTTCCCCAGAAGATCAACCGCCGCAAGACGGAACATTCGAAGGGTAACTGGGCAAGAGGGTCAACTCCTTTACCTTCCTGTCGATCTGTCTGGCACAACAAGCCAATAGACGACTAGTCAGGTAAAGGGGGGGCAGCTGTAGACCCCAAATCTTGCCCGGTCTCACAATAAAGATCAGAAGACCTCATTTTCGAAGATGGACGAAGCCTAAGAAGCCACTATGAGAGACTATTAGGCCCCATACTAGGATAGGAGGGATTTTTGGTCCAAAAATAAGGATTTTCGCCTTTTGGGGTCGAGACCGCCGTCTCAGATTCGAGATCGCCGTCTCGCCTTGCACAAGTGGCGAGACCGCCGTCTCGTTTGACGAGACGGCCGTCTCGCCACCTGCGAAAGGCGAGACCGCCATCTCGTTTCACGAGACCGCCGTCTCGCCATTCCTGCAAGGCGAGACGGCTGTCTGGAATGTCGAGACGGCCGTCTTGACCTTATCAGACGAGATGGCCGTCTCGACCTGACAGGCACAAATCCCTATAAATAGGGCCTCCCTTCCCCTCATTTCCCATAGTTTTTTCACTCTCTCTCTAGTCACATCAAGAGTTTCTCTCTCTAGAATCCCTCCGACGCATTTCTGGAGCTTCTGAGTGTCTTTAGAGTGTTTTTAAAGCGTTTTGAGAGGTTTCCGACGCCGTGTAGAGTGAAGGGCTGCCGCAAAGCACCCTATTTTTAAAGAATTAAATAGAAAGCTTGCTTCGGAGGTCTCTACTCTCTTTCTCTACCTTTTACTGCTTTATTTAAATTATGCAATAGACATTAGGGCCATGTAGTCGTAATCTTTAAATTCCGCAAAATAAAAGGGCAAAAGCGTATTTTTCCGGTTTATTTATCAACAAAATAGCTGGCCTATCATAGGGAACCCGAAAGGGGCGTCGTAAAGGAACTAACACTTCCTTTACGCGTAACTAACTCCCTTACCCAACTCTGGTTCTAACGACCAAAGTTGGTTTTTCAAAACCAACGCCTTTTAAACTCCTTTTCCGATGTTTCCGGTAAAAACATCGGTGGCGACTCCAGAGAACCCTCAAAACTAGCTCTTGGATTAGCCCGGTTATCGGACAATCCAAGAGCACCCTTTCAAAAATCTCGCCCTCAGGTTTAGCCCGGTTATTGGACAACCTAAAGGCGTTGTAACCACCAATAAAAAATGCGAAAATCAAGAGAGTCAGAAACCATCGCGTCGCTCCGACCGCCCTCATTTTGACGGTGGCGACATGGCTCAAACGATTTTGATCCTATCACACATCCTCCACCTCCTATCCTAACCTACCAATGTTGGAACCAAATGACTCATCTGACGCCCTAAGGTGAGACCTTTTCTTCCAATCCTTCTCCATTGTCTCCTAATACAGCGACTCCTCATCGGGATGATTTAACCTTTCCAATTGTCATCTGAAAAGGTATTTATTCTACTCGTAATTCTCATGCTATTTATAACTTTCTTAGTTTTCACATGTTGTCTCCTTCTTATTGTTCTTTTCTATCATCGGTGTCTCTCATTATTGTTCCAAAAAATGTAAATGAAGCACTTGATCACTTTGGATGACGACAAACCATAATTATGAAATGAAGGCTCTTGACTAGAATCGAACATGGGACTTGGTACTTCTTCCACATGGGAAGAAAACAGTGGGATGCAGATGGGTTTATGCCATTAAAGTTGGCTCAAATTGTGAATTTAATTGTCTCAAGGCACGCTTAGTTCCTAAAGGATACATTCAGATTTATAGTCTTGATTATAGTGATACTTTTTCCCCAATGGCCAAAATGTCTACTATTATTTTATTCTTTGCCATGACAACTATTCATCATTGGCTGGCACGGGGAAACGATATGTGCGAGCGGTCGCGACGCAATGGTTTGTGACTTGCTTCATAAAATAAATGGTCATCACTTTTAGGATGTGTAGACCCCAAATCTTGCCCGGCTCCACAAATAAAGCCAGAAATCCTCCGTTCGAAGATGGATAAGGCTTCATTAGGCCCCTAGTCATGTTCACTAGGCTCCATGTAAGGATAAGAGGGCTTTCTGTACGCAAAAAATAAGAAAAAATAAAGGAAAATCTGTTAGAGGCTCGGGACGGCCGTCCCACTTTCCTAGATGGCCGTCCCACTTTCCTAGACGGCCGTCCCATTTTTCCTTAAGAGCGAGATGGCCATCTCAATATCATAGACGATTGTCCCACTTCATTAACCTTTGAAACGACCATCCCACTTTTCTTTGACCCTGAGACGGCCGTCTCGAAATCCCAGACGACCATCCCAACTGTTAGAAGTCCAGATGACCGTCTCGACCTATTTGGCACAATTTCCTATAAATAGGAGCCTCCCCTCCCCTCATTTCACACATTCTCACACCCTTCTCTCATCCTAGAAGCTCTCTTAAGACTTCGGGATAACTCTGAGCACTTTCTAGAGTTCGAGTAAGCTTTCCGATTTCTCTTTTGCTCGTGAGGAGTGTGCTTGTAGAGCGAGGGGATTGCCAAAAAAGTCCTCAAGTTTGAAAAGTTAATAGAAAGCTTGCTTCGAAGATTCCTTTCTCTATTCTCTCTCTTTTACTGCTTTCCTTGTATGTATTAGATACTAGGGTCATGTAGATATTTAAAATTCTGCAAAGTAGATAAATAAATAGGGTAGAAGCATAATTTTTCTTAGTCTTTATTATATGAATTAGTCCATCATAGGGAACTCGAAAGGGGCATTGTGGGGTGCTAACACCTTCCCCACATGTAACTAACTCCCTTACCAAACTCTGGTTGTAACGACAAAAGTTGGTTTTTCTAAACCAACGTCTTCTTTTCTTCCTTTTTCGATTTTATGGTAAAAACATTAGTGGCGACTCCATAGAACCCTTTACGAAAACCTCACTTTTAGGTTCATCCCGATTATCAGACATCCTAAAGGCATTGACCACTTCTTTAGAAAACGTGAGTCATCAAAACCATTGCATCGCTCCGACCACCTCTTTTGATGACGACGAGAGATGGCGACTCCACTGGGGAGCTAGAGAGTTGATCCCATTTAGTGATGGATTAATTCAAATAAATCACGATTTGAAATTATGCTTTTACCCTTCCTTGTATTTATAACATGTTTTATTCTATGGCTTTAATAACTGTTGTATGTTTATTTTTGCAATTGTTTGAAATAACAACTGCACACAAACCTTTGCACACAATAGTCCCCCTATACCCGGGGGCATGAGGGATGAACTTAGGGAGTGGGTGGCAAGTACGACCGACCATAGTAATGGCCTCGATTTCCTATAGGTCATTGTCGAAAACCACCACTTAAGGTAATAACCCTCTCTCTTGATCTAAGAACGTTAACACAGAGATTCGTGCATGGTTCGATGATTGGGAGACGTAGGGGACCCTATAATGGGGGTACCTTGGGGGCCTGGCCTTGGTGAGAATAATTAGAACCACCTTGAAAATGAACTTTTCTACAAGATACCTATACCTCGTAATGAAATGTCGTCACTTTGTTCACGGATGAGTGAATTGTTTGTGCATGTGGATGTTTTATTTGTTTGTTTGCATTAGCATAGAATAAGCATACAACAACAAAAACAACAACAAAAATCAAAATACATGAAAACATAATCACCTTTTATCTCGGATAGTCTACATTTTAGCTAGCCTGGTTTCAGGTTCTTTGTAAGCTAAGTAGTCACGTTGACCGAAAGAAGAGATAAAGGGTTATAAAAAATAATAAAAATAAAAACAATTTAAAAACAATAAAAATAATTTTTACAACAAAAGATTTTGACAAAGTCAACCTTTAATACACTCATCATCGCATAAGTGGTAAAACCAAGAGAGATCATCCTAAATAAAATATCTCATGCATAAAATACATTCATGTTAGGGAACACTAGATATCCTTAAGACAAGGGCAAAAGAGACCCAAGTGCGTTTGTGACCTTCGTCATACTTGTCAATCCGCGACAAGGAAGGGACAAATGTGCTAAGGTGTGATGGTGACCTTCGTTATATTTGTGATGGGAAAGGAACCATTATACTGAGGTGGGTATGATACCTCATAAAGCGTAAGCTTTAAGGAGGATACCTAAGTCATTGTCTTAAGGCATATCCATCCCATAAATCATTCATTTTAAACAATAAAATTCTTTTTGCATTCTAGAAAGCGGCTGGTATTCTTCATGCCCTCATCCGCATAAAAAAAATCTCAAACACTATCATACATCATGTTAGAAAATAAAACATGATAATGTTTAGGAAAAAACAAACACTTGCATACATGCATCCACCAAACTTCATCCTCATAACATGCATCTAGTAATAGACAGTTGAAAAAAGTGGACATTCCTCAATACCGTGTAAAGAGGATAGAGCATTTGCATTCCATGCAAGGGAACTCAAAAAAGAAAATACATAGAAATTTTAACCCGCCTATGGTTTCCTTTAGGCTTTCTGCTTTTAAAAGTGTGCTTCGAAGCATTGCATTGAGGAATGTCGCCGCCGTCAAGAAGAGGCGGTCGGAGCGACGCGATGGTTCCGACTTTCCAATTTTCTCATTTTTATGGGTGTGGTTACAACGCCTTTAGGTTGTCCGATAATTGGGCTGAACCTAGGGGCGAGGTTTTCGAAAAAGTGTTCTTGGATTGTTCGATAACCGGGCTAACCCAAGAACTAACTTTGAAGGGTTCTTATGGAGTCGCCACCGATGCTTTTACTGGAAACATCGAAAAAGGAAAAAAGAAGGCAATGGTTTTCGAAAAACCAACTATGGCCATTATAACCAGAGTCGAGTAATGGAGTTAGTTACGTGTGGGGAAGGTATTAGCACCCCCACAACGCCCCTTTCGGGTTCCCTATGATGGACTATTCTTAAAATAAAGACAATAAAATTATGCTTCTACCCTATTTATTTATTACAGAATTTAAATAGTTATCTACATGATCCTAATATCTAATGCATACAAGGAAAACAGTAAAAGAAAGCGATAAAAGAGAAGAGATATGAAGGAGAACCTCCGAAGTGAGCTTTTATAAATGTTGAACTTGAGGACGCTTTTTGGCAGTCCCCGCACTCTATAGAGACACTTCTCTCTCAATCAAAAAATAAAGGTGTCACCCTACCGAGAGCTGGATGTCTCAAAAACAAGAGGACATCCTTGACCGATTTCTACCTTAACGGAAATCGGAAAGCTCACTCGAACTCTGGAAAAATACTCAGAGTCACTCTAAAGTGCCAAAAGGCTTCCTAGAGAGTCGTAGGAGTGAATGGTGTGTGTGAAAATGGGTGGAATGAGACTCCTATTTATAGGAAAAAATGCTAGGTCGGGATGGCCATCTGGGATTTTGGGAAGGCCTTCTCACCATTTGGGAAGGCCTTCTCGCCAGAATTTTTTTATTTTTATTTTTTTTTATTTTATTTTTTATTTTTTGTACAGAAAAGCCTTCCTACTCTAATATGGGGCCTAATAGTCTCTCTTAGTGGCTTTTTAGGCTTTGTCCATCTTCGAATAGGAGGTCTTCTGCTCTTATTTTGAGGCGGGGCAAGATTAGGGGTCTACAACTGCCCCCCTTTACCCGACTACTCGACTACTGGCTAGTTGTGCCAAGAAGATTGACTGGAGGGTAAAGGAGTTAACCCTCTCGCCCGGTTGCCCTTTAGAAGTCCTGACTTTGCAGTAGTGGATCTTCTGGGGAAAAGGTACGTTGTGCGCCTTCAAGATGCTCCTTCTAACGGTAGTCGATCCCTTCGGTGAAAATGGGTGGAATGAGACTCTGTTGTGGAAACATCTTTGGAGTGGGATGGCCATGGGATTTGAAGGCCTTCTCCTGTTGGGAAAAATTATTCTCATGTTATTTTATTTTTTCATTTTTATTTTTTACTGTCTGAAAAGCCTTCCCTACTCTATTATGGGACCTAATGAGTCTCTCTGTTGGCTTTTAGGCTTTGTCCATCTTAGAATAGGAGGAGTCTTAAACTCTATTACAGCGGGCAAGATTAGGGGTGCACAAGCGCCCCCCTTTGCAGAGCTGCTCGACTGCGCTGGTTATTGCCAAGAAGATTGGCCCGGAGGGTGAGTTAACCCTCTCGCCCGGTTGCCCGCTGAAATCGACTTTGCGGTGAGAGTGGATCTTACGGGGAAAAGTCGTTGTGCGCAGATGCTCCATCACGCAGTGCCGGTCACGGTGATGGCCATGAACCCTCCCTGGTTTTGTGAGTATGAACCCCCTTTGGTAAGCCCCTTTTTGTAGGAAGAGTCCCGGTGAGTATGCACCCCAT